>JAYJMH010075642.1:0-33141 GCA_036873815.1 Phacellophora camtschatica | reverse complement strand
TTTTATTGTAGATTTAAATTGTATATATTATATTGTATTTTTAAACTTCTGTAAATTTAGTGGCAAAATTATACTTATTTACTTACTTAACAAAAAGGACGTGTAAACCATGTCCAATTGGACAACCTAAACGTGAAGAAGCAATTGTAGACAACCACAAAGGAAATGTGGGCCACCAGCCTACAAAAAGTGCCATTTTTAAATTATGGACAACAAGTGATAATTTCTTAAAAAAGATAATTCCTGATTGAAACCATTTTTATTCGACGTTGGTGTAGTCTAGTAAAACAAATTTAAATCTTACTAATTTATGGATGCTGAAATTTGAAACTGTAACGAAAATCAGAGCTCTTGACATATAAATTTCTTTATTGTCAAAAGCTCCTTCTACTTGAACTTAAAAATTGATTTATTGATTGTTTTTTCAGTACATAATCAAGAACCAAAGTTTGCTTTCTCATTAATACATCAAAGGTCAATTCAAAACCTTTATGGGTTACAACCAAATTTCACACAAGATGCATCAAATTCAAATATTATTAAATCAAAATATTCTGCAATTTCTATTTTGCCTTGAAGCAAAACTAACATTGTTTGAAGCTAAATAACCAACATAGCAAAAACCCTTCAGCACTACCTAAAGTTAAACTGATTTCAAAGAAATTATGTTTGCTATATAGTGTGCAGAAACTAAAATATTTTCTTCATATCTTTTCTTCTCAGGAAATGAAAATAAAAAGTAAGTTTAGAAATTGCTTGCAAGATGTCTCAACTCAATACATCTTTGTCACAATATTGATGCTGTTTCAACTTTCGTGGGCTATTGTACCAAGCACTGTTACAATTGGTAAGAATTCTTCATAGCTTTTGAACTGAAGACAATAATTTGAAAATTGTCAACTTAAATTGCTAGTTAAAAATAACTAAAAGTTGGTATAACTACAATAACTCTTTGTGTGGAATTTACTCTTTATATGGTATAAACATTAAAAAGTCAACCTATAGCGTAGCAAGAAGGGGCAAGATGGGGCGATTTCACCCCAATAGCAACCAAGACTACCCTCGAGAATCATCCATTTATGTTATAAAATAATTGTAAGAGGGGTGAAACTGTTCACCCCCCCCCCCTCCCAAAAAAATAATACATCAGACCTATCCAGCATATCTAATGTTGAGATCTTGGCTACGCAACTGAGTCAATATTAACCAAATTAGGAGTAGCACCAAATATTTTCAAAGTACTTTTTGGAAATACCGAGGTTGCACACAGGCTAGTGTTTTCGAACAAACAGACAATGCATTCTTTGTTTCCTTTAATGGATTTATCTTTCGAGTCGTTAGGGAGCTGTCACAATGTATAAAACAGAGGGGGCAGGAAGGGATTGCACAGGGCTGCTTAAACGTTTTAATACAAATGGTTGGGTCACAAAATTATTTCAAGCAGTTAGCATGGGCTATGCAATGTTTTTCAGAATTGTTTCTAAGAACTGATTTTTAAAATCAACCACTGTCACTTTTATTGTCACATGCATTTTCCTTCAATTGATCACAGAAACATTTGTCATAGGAGAAAGTTCTTACTCAAATAGACAACTTTGATTCAAATGCAGACAAGATGCATGTCTATTTCAATGAAATCACAATCACACAAACTTTAAATAGGTTTACTACAAAAGGATAGAGCTTGTCTGCATTTCCATGGTTACCCTGAATTATTGGTTGGATAGAACTTGTCTGCATTTCCATGGTTCCAAGCTTTTTAAATCATCTTTTTCTGATAGTATTGTTTTCGTGCTGAACATTTAGTACAAGTGTTATGTGAGTCGTTAATAGCAACATTTTCTAATAATAAGATTTGTAAAAAAAACAGGGGCTATGAAATTTTTTCACAGAAGATTATGGATTGCGATTTCTTTTCCGTTTCTTCTCATTGGGCTTCCAAAATTGTTACCGTATTTTCTCCAATAAACGCCCAGGGCGTTTATAATTTTTTTAGATTTTAGAGGGGGAGTTTATTGGAGAGGGGTGTTTAATAGAGAGGGGCGTTTATTAACAAAATCAAATTTTTCTTGAAAAAGAACAACCAACACTTTGAAATAAATACATTTAAAAAGCATATCGACCTCGTCTGATCTTTACAATTGATAAACGTGTTCAAACCTTTTTCTGAGATTCATTGTTTTAGGATATACATCTCGGACAATATTCCAAAAAACGCCCCCTAAAAGGTGATTTTAGAGGGGGCGTTTATTAGAACAAGGGCGTTTATTGGAGAGGGGCGTTTAAAAGATAGGGGGCGTTAAATGGAGAAAATACGGTAGTAAAATCAGAAATCCCTTCCAGCCCCCTCTGTTTCATATTTTATGACAGCTCCCTTAAATAAAATAGTTCAGAAAATAGTTTCGTAAACAAATATGATTTTCAGATTCATTATTTACAGATTCATTAGATTCATTAGATTCATTATTTACAGATTATGATTTTCAGATTCATTATTTACTAGCTATAAGTTAAAGCTTGGGTAAAACAATTCTCAAAGTTTCCGAAATGCAGGTATATCATTGCAGGCAATCAAACCTAATTCAAATAGTGATCTTCCTAAGCCACAGCGATTCATGAACCTACTCCATCAATTAAAATTCATTTTGCAACCATCAATCAAACATAAAATAAAACATTTTCAGCCATAATGAAAACGATTCTATTTAAAATTCATTTTAATCTTTATTCATTAGAACAGTCGGTACATCAAAATTTTCAAAATAAGAGACGAGACTGGTGATAGAACTCAAGGTCATGCGCAGAAATATTTATCTGCTGATAAGAACTTTTATTTTTCAGTCTAAATTCCCAGCAATGGTTCTTAACTCTGGGGCTAAAAATATCAAAATAATGCGATGCATGGGTTTGGGGACTCCAAGGGCATATGATGCAGGGGTTTAGGAGACTTGTAACAAGTTTAGGGTTTGGGGATTCAAAGTGCACAGATAATGTATCCATTTAAATTCGTAATTTTAGCCTTAAGGTTTTTAAATGAAGTAGTTCTGGTTTTTATATCCAGATATTTTTATTGTACAACACATTGTTTTAAGTGTTAATTATATTTTCTTGTAATGTCTCAAAATCAGTGAGAACCAAATTCACCAAATCCATCGCTCAAAAATCTCAATTAACCTTAAAATACACCCTCCAATTATACTTTTAACCACTTGCACATCTCGACCTGACTCAAATGATATCTATCTCTCAACTAGGCGTTGTAGTGGATCAAAAAGATGTTTTGTACCAAACTGTTGCAAAATATACAGTCGATGAAATTAATAAAGATATGACAACACTTCCAAACACAACACTACAAACAATAAATGTATCGCTCTCAGCAAATACAGCCCAGAGAGACAGTTGAGTATAACTTTTCTAACTTTATGAAGTATTGTGAACATAATAAAGGTTTGTACCAGAAACGACAAAATGGCTGTATCAGCAACATCAACAAAGAATGATTCTTAATTAAAATGTTCATTGATCGAGTTTTAATCGTTTGAAATCTTTCTTTAATGCACCTTCAAAATTATGGACACAAAAACCAAAAATGCTTCAGACTTCTGGCAATAGTTCTGGCAGAATGTAGTAGTAACATGGCCAATTATTGTGGAGGAAGTTACAGTTTACTGTACATCGACAACTTGAAAGAATTTTAGAACAGTGAAGTTGATCTGTAGATTAAGAAACCTGGCTATAATTTTTACTCCTTTTCCGCGTGATTAACACTTTTCAAAATTAAATATTTTTTCATATTTTCTCTCTTAGTAATGCAGCTAAGCCAATCAGACACTGCTGCTTTGTTTGAAGCTACTCCTCCGCAGATTCCATCAGAAGTTGCAGCAAACATTCTGAATACCACAACAACAACACTCGGTCGTTTCATCTGCGATCCATTGTACGAAGTTGACGACTACAGCATGTGTGGGTATTCGATTTCATTGGATCAAAATTTGTTAACCATCAACAAAGCAGTGGATGGCATTTTGACAAGTATCAATGTAACAAATGCAGTCATCGTATATGATGGTGGGTTTTCTTTTATTGACGAGTCCTTTTACGAGTCCTTTTACCCACAACAAAGAAATTGTATACACCTTTGTAAAGCTGTGGAGGAGCTATTGTTTTTATTAATTAATGAGTCCCTTTACCTACACCAAAGAAACCATATACACGTTTGCAAAGCTGTGTAGGAGCTATCGTTTTTATTCATAATGAGTCCCTTTACCCACACCATCACCATCACAATTCGTAATAAAAATTAACAAACTTTCACTTTACTACAACTAACGAAGTAATTAGCCTATGAACAGGTAACGAAATTAATAACGAAATGTTCGAGCATGATGTAAAAGATTTTCGACCACAACAACCAGAGAAATTATTCCTTAGCCAATCAAATAATTGTATTTGATCACATGACCTCTATATTATGTAAATGTAAAATGTTAAAGTAAAACGATCAGCATTCGTTTTTCTGCAAAAATTCTTCAATCGCAAATTCAATTCTAGTTTCTTAATTACAGTGTTGAGATCAAAACAAGTTAGCAATTTTCTTGACTTGACAAAAAATACATTAAAGAAATATCAATTGGTTTACCTAAACTTTGACGAAGCGTCAGAACTGAATTCCCATTCATTGCAAGACTTGCGAAATTTACACAGTTGGAAGATCTATACCGTGATCCTTTTCGTGGAACCTGGAAATACAGAATTGATCATGGATATTGTGAGTCACTTATTTGTAATGGGTTCTATTCAATGCAATATAATGATTACACATACAAATAAAACTCTGAGTTATACATCAAAATATTGTTCATAAAAATACAAATAAGTAAAATATAACAAATAAATATATACAACAATACTACAAATGAACTAAGATTTGACCATGAGAAATGCGGACAATTTTGTCTTTGTTATAAGAGTAATAAAAATTTATTTACTCGTGCGGGGGAAAATGTTTTGCCTCTGCGGAAGCGGATGTTTTTAATTTTTACGTCTTCAGGGGGGCTGCGGGGGTAAATCCTCCTCCGCCGAGGCAAATGAATATTTATAACATATCAACAGTATCTTCATTGTTCAAGAACTTTCTACGTTTAAGTAACTAATCTAACAAGAAAACAGCTCAAATATAAAACTTGTTGTTTTGTTCTCTATATTTCCTTCGTTTTCTTCATATACCCTCAAAATATGTTGTGAATTTTTATCGGGCATACATTTCTTTAAATGTGATATGTTTAATTTGGCCCTTAGTTTAATTTCTTGGTTAATAATTACGTTTAGTGTAAAAATATCAATAATTATTAATAGTTACCAAAGAAAAAAAAGTAAATCTTCTGATATGGAGGTTTGGTAAGTAGAGTACCCTTTAAGTGCCTTTAAAATACCATTTAGGATACTCAAATGCTCTGTAGTACCCTTCAAAACCATGTATTGCGTTAAACATGTATTGCGTAGGACATGTATTGCGTTAAACCAGTGTATGAAAATATGGCATATGTTATATAGCATACATTATATTATTACGATATATATATGCTATTACTGTTACATTTCAGGTTAATATGCAGTGTGTATCTTCAACTGTTAAAGAGAGCCTCCTTTGGATTCTACCACGTGTGGTAAGCAAAGTATTCAGCAATAAACTATTCAGCCGCTGCTTCGTCATGAATAAATACAATTATCCCACTTCGAGTGAAGCAAAAGCAAATTTATTGATTTTATAAAGTGCTTTTTTCTTTGTAAATATATCAGCAGTGTTTTACAATTCTTTAAAAGCCTTGACATATATTTGCTCTTTGTGTGTTTATACAAGGGCCTATATTCATTTTAATTCTATTATTACATTTATAGTATTATATTAATATTATATTAATAATAATAATAATTTACAGAATTCAACGGAATTCAACGCCAACCCATTGGACAAAGTGATTGCATTACGATTAAAGATAGACAGGGGTGCAAGCTACAAACATTTGCTGGATGGCATACGCCACTCAACCGAGTACATGAAATATGACCTACCAGTAAGTGATGGCATTTAGATTCTTATCATTCAGAGGTACTCGCTTATCTGAGTAGAATCGACTTTCCTGGAATAAAAAAAAACTTTACTTCTAACTGCGAGAAGACAATTTGTACATAGTGAATTTTAAAATGTTTACTGAAGTAAGAGTTAGTTTATTTGCCACAGAATTCTTTCACCAAAATATTCTGGCATCACTTCCAAATAATCGACAAATTTATCAACATTTATAATAATTTTAATTTGATCTTTAATTGTAAAACATATATTGTGAAATATATCATAGGGTATATCGTTGCTAGAACTGAATTTTTGAAAAGCCATGAAGAAACTGATTTTTTAAAATCAGCCTGTTTTGTTTCTTATTATTTTGGCCAAATACATGGAGCTAGGCCAAGTTATGCCGCCAATAATGTCATGGATAGAAAAGTCATCTTAATACATTTCTGTTATTAGAAATGATTTTCATTATGTAATTTGAAATTTTGGCCAAAAAATCAGACCATAGTTTCTAGTAAATCAGTTTCTTAGTGGCTGGCTTTTCATATAACGATTTTCTCAGTTTCAAAGTAATCTAACTTGACATCACATAATTTAGGCAGAAAGTACCTATCTCTTTCAAGTTCTGTGTTCGTTTTCGACAAAATATTTTCAAACACACGTTGAGATTTGTTAAAATTTTCCTTCTGACAGGAATCAGCAGCATTATTGCACGATGCAATCAAACTAACAGCTAAAGCAATACACAATGTTGTATCACAGGGTCAGTGGATTTCACAAAATGACATTGCCTACAATGGTTTATTCTTAAATCAAACAACAAACGGAGGAAATGTCAAAAACGCAATGTATGAAGTAAGTGTTAACATGTAACTATGAATCTGAAATCAAAATCAACATGCAGCAAGTCAATCTCAATGCATCATGCTATATCATAGTCATAAATTTGTAAAAAAAGAAGCAAATATACAAGTTGTAAGAATGCCAAGAGAACAATGAGGGCGCGCATGAATTTACCACTCGCCCAACCCCTCCAAGAGTTTTTTAAAACCCGATACAGCTTTGTCTCTCCCTCTTTTTCTATCATAACTTCTTCTTCTATCATCTCTGCTGTAACTCCTCTGTTTGTTTGCTTCTCTCAGCGTATTTCTCCTTTGACTGCTGGTAAGTTGGCATCCCCAACCTTTCCTTGACCTCCAGGTTCCCGTTTGTTTTTACAACTGATTTAAAAACCATAACTAATAGCAACGAGCAGTAAATTAACAAAACACCTTAATTAAATACATTTGCTAGCGGTTTATATTTGTTAGCGAGTACTTTCAGTACTAAATAAGTAAATTAATCCTAAATCCAATAACACCAGGCCGCAGAACTCCAGAATACCTTTAAAGCTATTTTGGCCTGGAATACCCTTAGAGTAGTATCCTTAAAATACCCTTTAGGGTAATTAAAATGCTGTTACTCTGCGTTGTTAGGGTACTCTTCGTTTAGTACCCTTCAAACTATCTTTATTGCTGTGAGTGTATAAAAGGATGAGACCAAAAAAATGGGTTGAACTTAATTTTTTTTTTTAATCACATTAATTGGAATATTATTAACACAGGTGAAAATAAAAGGCTTAACAGGAAATGTGGCACTTAATACGAATGGACTGAGAAATAAAACAGAACTAGAAATTTTAAATCTACGAAAAAACAAATTTTTCCAGGTAAGCGAAAAAACAAAAAGAGATAAATGTTATGTTACCGGCTTAAGAATATTGGCAAAACCGCACCTCTACAAATTAAAGAAAATGCTTTTGCATAAAAATTAGTGGTATTAAAACTTGGAAGCATGTAGTGTCCCTGTCTAATATCATGTACACTTGCTTTTATTGTTATAGTAATGAGTAATGTATATCTAATTTTATTATAAAGTAGTAATACGTTAAATTTATAAAGAATTAAGAGGGGCATTATTTGTGTCGAATGCCTCTATCATCGTGAGTTGTGTTTCGTATTAATAGTAATTTGTAAGTTAAAGTTTGAATGTTTTATGTAAAGGCAGCAGGGTTTTTATGTTCAGACCCATTGATGTAGCGGTTATAATCCTCTTTTAATCGAGACTCGTGCAACGAGTCTGTGTTCTGCCATATCGTCGTATCGTGTTGTAACCTCTGTTCATATAAAATTTTATGATGAATATATGAAAATAAATAAATTAAATATAACAACTTCCCAATTGCACATTCAACAAGCAGTTTTATAATTGTCTTGTAAACACGTTCCATATTCACACAAATCACAAGACGAGTAAAATCCTTACTTAAAAGCATTCTAATCTTCCTTTGGTAAGTTCTTAAAATATATATTTCATTTTCTTCAGAATTCTTTATTTCATTTTATACGTTTTATTTCTTACGCAGATTGGTGCATTTTCGACAACGAGTGGAATAACTATTAACGAAAAAGTGCAAGTGAATCGTCCATTGCCAGAAACACCAATTGCACACAAGACTCTAAGAGTTGTGGCAATGCAGGTACGTGTATCCATAGCAGCAAGTACTTCATAACTAACATATAAAACCTAAATAATCTAAAACAGTTCATCTTCGTAAAATTCCGGTTCTTTTATATGCAGTACCGTAATGTACACTTTATCCATACCAGCAAGTACTTCATAACTAACATTTAAGACATAAAAATATAATCTAAAACAGTTCATCTTTAAAAATTCTGGTTTCATATGCAGTACTGTAGTAGTGAGACATATCATTGGTGTGGCATTGGCAGTTGCTCCTCAGACCTCACTTCCCCGTGAATTCAAAATTTCGAAGAAAATGTCCAGACTGTGACACCCGCATGCAAGTAATTTGATTTTTTCGGTTTCAGTTTCTTATCTATTAGGTTCCAAATGAATTTCCATGGTTTGAGTTTCTTATTTGAAAAATCATTAAATTGGTTGCAAATATTCTGTAAACTTCAAAAACATAAAGAAATTTAGTTGGAATGATACCGTATCATTCTCTATTCTTATATGCCCCTTTATATAAGAAACGGTTTTTCCAGTTGTAGGCTAAGGTCAGTTTCTTATTTATGGTTCACTTTTCCAAAATCCTCAGGCTAAAGTTTCTTAAAATGAGTATCTTTTATGCGGGTGTTTAGCTCCAGCCAATGATGTCACTGCATATAATGTTCTGCTTTGACATTCAAATAAAGCAGTTAGTTGCAGCACACGGTTTCCTAAGCATTTTTGCCTTCTGCCCATTATTCGTATCATTATTATTATTGTTTAAAATTTGTCTTAAAAATACTGTCTTTCAAAACCTTTAGACTGTTTTTGATCGAGAACAATATTATTTTCCACAGCAAGAACCATTTGTATACATTACGAATAAAGGAAACAATACATACGAATACAGTGGCTATAGTTACGATTTATTAAAAAAATTATCAGAAATGCTCCACTTCAAAATCAAGATTCATAAAGCAAAAGCAAACACAATTAGCAGTATATTGCAAGAACTTAAAGATGAGGTAAAATATTTCAATGTTCGTATCTACAATCCTTCCTTCATATTTAAAATCTTTTCCAGAGCTTTTGATAAATATTTCATACTCTTTAGTTATTTATGCTATGGTTATTGAACCTAGTTATTGATGCTATTTAATAGTTATTGATGCTAGTTAGTCAATTGCCCAGAAGGTTGCCCATCCAGGTTTTTTACCTCACTAAACTAAGCTGTGGAAACTGTGTAAATTACTCAGCTATTCGCTCCCTTTTAGTTATTGACGCTAGTTTGTAGGTATTAATGCTTCTTTCTGGTTATTGATGCTAGTTGATAGTTATTAAGTCTAATCAATAGTTAGTTATGCTTGTTTATGGTTATTGACGCTCTCAGTAGGGAAAAGAGTAGAAGTTCTGTCCACGGCATGTTTCAAGACTTTCCCTACAAAGAACAAAGAACCCGCCAAAAGATGGAGAAAACTGACAATCTACTTGGCAAGAATATGAAAAAGGAAAGCATAATAAGCACGACAGAGCCTTGAAACACTAAAGTTTCGTTGTACAGTACTTAATAAGAGTTTCTTGAATTTTCGGAACTTCTATGCTAAGTTTCTAGAAAGCAGTTTCTTATTCATGTTTAAAAGAGTTTCTCATTGAAAAACGTGTAAGACCTAATTTTTTCATTTATAGAAAGCAGACATTGCATTAAATTCAGTAATCGTATCGGCAAGTCGCCAGAGGAAACTCAGCTTCACAAAACCATTCATGCATTTCTCAGTTGGATTACTCGTCAGAATAAAAGAAGAAAAAGATCTTGATTTGACACAATTTATGCTGCCATTTACGATTCCAGCTTGGACTTTGTTGCTAGGCAGTTGTCTTGTTGTCACAGTGATAGTGTATTTAGTAGACAAGTACAGTCCATATGGATGGAGGCAAGTACAACAAGCACAGGGAGAAGAAGGAGATGAATTTAGCTTGTTCAATAGCTTATGGTTTTGTACGGCATGTATCATGACACAAGGAGCAGACAATACACCAAGAAATTTGTCAGGTGAAACTAATACGATTTAAAACTTTCAAAGTAGATCTATGCTAGTTTTTCGTGCAATAAATTTCTCTTCTAGAAACAGATTGCAAAAACATGTTTAGATTTCTCGTTTAGATTTCTCGTTTAGATTTCTCGTTTCAAGGATGTAGCTTGTGGCAAAAACTTTTAAACAATCGGTGGCCGAAGAAAAAGTGCTTACGTTTGCAGGGCTGTAGCAGGGATATCATTCAGTCATCTGGAATCACGTTTACATGTCCAAAGCTGGAAATCAAAATTGCCCTAATTTGTGAGCTTAGTCCAAGTTAAATTAAATTAAAAGATTAAATCAATATGCTTGCTCCAGCATGCTCCTATATCAACTTGGGAGTTAGTTTGATAAGTGATTCTTTTCAAATGTTAAACTCCCAGTTTGCCACCAAAGCAAGCAGGCTGTTTTAATGTCAAAACATGGACTGGAAATAAATGATATTTATTCAAATTAACTTGAAAGCTCTCGGATTGTGGTTTCACGGATTTCGACCTACAGCCCAGCAAACGGAGATAGATTTTTATGCACTTCTTATTTATATTGCTTATTTTAAAACTCTAGCTATTTTCTTGGCCATTGATAATGACGATACTGCTAAATAATAATGATGATAAGATTCGAATAAAGATACTCGTTAGTTTTTAAATGTTTACTATCTTGTTTAGAATCATAGTTTTTAAGAGCTTTTAACGGATTTTTGAGAAAAGTGCACTGTTAAAATCTGCAGATTAACATGGTGTAAAAATATAACTAGTTCCTTTCAGATTTCAAAAAACCGCGGAGCATATGCTTATTGGAACAATCTGTAGCTATTATCTCCTTGGGCTATTATAACGAAACTGTAAATAATGATGATATTAACAATTCTTACAAAGCTACTAGCTATTTTTAAACACTTTCGATATCTTATTTAGGCCGAATTCTTGCTGGTTGCTTTTGGTTCTGTGTTCTTATTTGGAATGCAACATATACAGCAAATCTAGCCTCGTTTTTGGTTTTGAAGAACAACCAACTTCCAGTGTCATCCCTTGAAGATGCAGTAGTAAAGAAATATGACATGGTTCTGGTCAAAGACAGCGCAATTGCTAAAATTATTGAGGTGTCGAAGAACAGTGTTCACGAAAAGATAAGGAGTAATGTCCATTTCGTCAATACACACAAAGACGCCGTGGATCTCTTGAAAATGAAACAGGGAAGAGCATTTATTGCAGAAGAGCCATTCCTCAACTATTTCAAAGGAAGGAAAGTTTGCAACTTAGCCATGAGTAAGTGTGCTTAAAAACAAAATGGAGATGTAAGCATATCTAAAGCATTTCTGAGATTTGCTAAAAAATCTGACGATTGATCAGTTTCGTGTCAATCTGTATTTCAATTTTTTTAAATGCCATTTTGATCAAAAGATAAAAAAAACAATTCATCTCCTCTATCGGAAAACAAAATATTCTAGAAAATGTGAAATATTAAAAATGCACCTCCTTTTCTTTATAAAATTTTTTCCTTTGTCATATTTTGCATCATTATATGTTTCGTTTACAGTGAAGAATGTCCTTCAACCCATGAGTTTTGCATTTGGACTACCCATAGGTTCAAAGTATACACACTCAATGTCTCTTGGGATACTTCGACTACAAGAGCAGGGCTTTACAGATTCAATTGAAAGAAAATGGTGGGAATACCAAAATCAATGCCCCAAAACAACTCAATCAGGTAGTTTATCTATTAAAACTGGTCAAATTCTGCTTTGCCAAAATGCCATGTCGGAAAATGAAAAAATGGCCAATAAAATTTTGTTGAGATTTTCAATTTCAAATATCTTTTTACTAGAGTTTTCACTTACGTTTACTGCCAAAACATCAAGAAACATTAAAGATATAATTGGCAATAATTTAGAGAGTATTTTTTGTATTTTACGTATTAAGTTTAAGACATATAAGTTTGAAAAGTAATTTTCAAATTTAAAACGATTTTTAATTGTATGTACAGTATAAGAAAATGAGTTTGTCGCTCTTTTAAACATCCCAACTATGAGATAGCTGATCGTTCGAAACTATAAACTCAAAACAAAAAAATTCTGAAGCATACATTATTTATTTTAACTTTAAAATTATTTAACACAGATCAATGATTTCCTTTTCAAAACTTTAAATTCTTTTTCAGTGTCACAATCCCGACTAGACGTAAAAGAAATGCTTGGAGTATACGTCGTGTTATCAGCTGGAATAGTTATTTCTGTAATTATGGTTGCAGTCGAAATATGGTGGAGAAAAAGTTTAGGAGAAACAGTGAAAGGATTCATAGCTTCCAAAAGAAGGTATATATATCATAACACGCATAAACTTACCATTTTTGATTTGGTAAGTTGTTTTCCATCCCATGTTTCTCTTCCAATTGCAGAGTATTGTGGTTCCAACATTTCGCACAAGCTGAAATGAAAATGAACAAACAAAAATGAGCAATAAGCTAATTAGCATTTTAAAAATAGCCAACTCAACTGTCTATCCTTTCGGGGTCGGTAAATCAGTACCAGTTCAACTGGGGTAAGAGGTTATCAAACCAGGGAAAGGAGTGGCGCCCTCCCCTACCCTCCATGGCAAGCAGCAAACAAAAAATGGAGCCTCCGGGTTGCTTTCGACCAGGGATAAATAGGGATGAATATGGCCTATTTATCCCTGCTTTCGACCTAGCAGTCGACCGACTTACTTACTTTAGCCTTTTAAATGAATTTCACTCTATGGAAAAGGAGCAGGCCTGCAATATCTGAATTTGTGTACTTCTTCTGTCCTCGACAGTAAAGAATGTATCCCAGTCAAAATATGACACACACCACGGTCTCTAGATATATGACAAATAAAATGTTTACATTTCGTTTTCAAAAAGTTATTTTGAAAAATGTATCTTGGGAACGAATAATATTTGTTATATATCTAAAGATGGTGATATGTCATGATCTAGCAACACCACGCCCCCAAACTTCTCATCATGGTGGTTTCAAATACATACACGTTTGCTAACAGGACCAAAATTAATAAACTGAAATTTAAGTCACACTAGCATCAACGTTAAGTGGATATAGAGTGTTCAGACATTTCTAATGAGGTTTAATAAAGTTTAGTATTTCTAAAACAGAGCGAATTCTCTCAAGCAGAAAGTCAAAACATGGCTCTGTTTGTTTTGATTTTCTGCTTGAAAGAATTCTCCTTGTCGTGAATGGCTAATAAAATTGAAATTGGCTTGTCAACTTTCCTATTGTTGCAAAATCTGCTCTTGTTCAACGCAACCCTAAGCTGGATGTTGCTAATTTTAAAAACAGGTATCACAACAAAATGTTGTTTGGTATACAAGATACTCGTTTGTACTAATTTTCGAGTAACAATACAAGAATGCAAAGAAATTTCCTTTAGGGGATTTCAAAACAGATGATAAAAATAGTATTTTTCTTTTCCAGGCAATTTTCGAGTAAAGTAGCCGACAAATCTGATGAAAAACAGGTTGACAACAATGACAACCAACTCTCAACAGTGCGATTTTGAGAAGAAGTCTGATAAGTTCAAGAATGAAATGTATATAAAGAGGAATGAACACAACGTGCAAGCTGACGATGATCAAAAACAACAAATAGAAAACATTCAAAACATGTGCTTAGTTAGAAAAGCTTGACAAACTGGTACATTTTGCTTAGTATCATGGAAAGACCAACTGGTCTATTTTGCTTCCTTATTTTATACAATACCAACCTCGTAGTGATATCTCAAAACGAGTTTCAGTGGATCAAACAAAAGAGCAGCAACCTCGAGCTAACTTCGACTGTCTATACATGTAGACTAACTGCAATCGTTGTAGTTATGCAAAGCTATACTATGACTCATAAAATTAAGGGAAAATTTCTGGACTTGGATTCTTCGCCTCGTAATCGTAATTCGAACGATGAAAAATTTAAACATGGATAATAAGATAATAGAACTCTTCTTAAAGCCTCATTTCAGTGTATCACAAAAGTTGTGATTTTCAATTCCAGAATATGAGCTCTGTTTTACACCAATCTAGTCTACACGGTCCCTCTATTTTCGCGGAGGTTTTACAGAGGTTGTGTAAGAAACCTTGCCTCCGCATTATTTCGAGTATAGATTTTTAAAAACTCATTAAATTATGGTGAGATTCGAATGATGAAAATTCAGTTCAAAATTTTGAAATAAATTGGCATTAACATAATAGGAAAGTGACGGCCTAACTAAGCTTATGTTTGTCGTGCCGACTGAACGTAAGCATCTGTCTATATAAATTTCTTCTCTGTAAGCAGAAACACACCTAGCACACCCCTAGGGAACCATTGTCTTTGTTTGTCTGATTTATTTGCATTTCAGAACAGCGTTTCCGAAACATTTGTTGTTAAAATCTCCCAACGTGAAAATAATAACAGAACAGGGTGCGAACAATGAAGAAAGTGTGATAAAGCAGTAAGCTTTCACCACCGAAAATTTCGAGGATATGGCAAATCTAAGAAAGCATATCTCTTGTTTTAATATTACAACAATAAAAAGCTTACAACGCAAAATTGAAAAACCATCATTGTTCTTTAAATAAAATATTTTAAACCTTTAAGCAGAAGCAAAATATGTACAGTATAAAAGTAAAGTATAATTAAATAATTTCTATGTTACTATATAAATATGTGACAAGTGCCCCCCAAGGAATAAAAAAAATAACACTGGCTTGCAAAGGCCCTTCTTGGGCAAAATATGTTGGTCTGTATCTTAAATTGTAACCAACAATTATTAAATATAAGATGTTATCATCCAGTAGTTTACGAAAATCGTCAGCCGTCATTAAATTCAAATTTCCTGTTTCGTTATTGGATTTCAAATCGAAGGTTCCTGATTCAAAACCCCCATTCACCAATCCCAGCCCGCGTTTTCTGGTTAAAAGGTAAAACAATGAATGAATCTGTTGTTACTTTGTTGGTCTCGAGCCAATAAATCCAATTTGAAATATAAAACCTAGCAGATTTTGACCCACAGCTTTGCAAACAGAATTTAACCTGTCAGAATTCAATTTGTGGCCATTATTTCTCAGTAATGATTGTCTTCTAACATATTTACACAGTTGTATATTTTACATCACTTGTATATTTTACTTTATATTTCAATTTGAAATATAAACCCAGCATATTTACACAATTAGCATTTGTATATTTTAAATGTAAATATTATCGATTATAAGTTCTGGCAAAGAGAGAATATATCAAGAAAATATTCAAAAAATATGTAAAAGGCTACGTTCTAAAGCATGCAAGTAAAAATTGTCAACAAAATTTTTAAAGTAGCAATATGGCAACTTTTGAATAATTGATCTTACAGTCTTTTGAGAAACAATTAATTCAGGTTCTTTTATTACGTCAATAAAGTACACAAAGTTAATAAATGGGTGTCTTTCAACCAGAATATCTGCAATTGTTGTAACAGCATAGTCACTGTTCTTTCCATCAATATTTAGTGATAGATATTTCAAGCTGTGGCAGTTTTGCAACATGTCAACTTGGGCATAAGTAACTCCCTCAAAACTTTCTGGATCTACTGTCCAGGGCCGAAACCTCAAATCTAATTCCTTCATAGAAATGCATGTTTGTCCAATGAGCCTGTAAATCCAGCAAAATACATCTTGATTTCCTTCTATACGGCAATCCAAAAACAGCCTTGTCAGTCTTGGACAATGATTTCTGATAAAAAAAGTAATGGCTGTAATGGGCATTGAAGAAGAAGTGTTTTTAAATGTGACTGCTTTCAACTTTGGGAGCTGTGGCAATAACACCAAAACCTCATTGGCCCGATGCATCGGCCTAGGATCAAAATCAGCCAAAATTTCAATTGACTCCAATTCACCCAATTTATAAAGAATTTCTGGCTCAAAGTCTTCATCCGCATAACTAAGGCATAGACCTACATGTATGAGCTGTTGGCTATAATAATTTAGTATTTTGTTCACATGTTTGGAAGTTTTGAAACATGCATGTGTAATATTGGGACAATTTTGAGTTATTGTTCTGACCAAAGGCTGTTCATCAAATCTACCAAACTTTTTAAGATGAGACAAATATCCATTTTCCATGTAAAATTCAAGACTCTTTCCTGGCCAGTACTTTTTACTGGTGATCATTAAGCAATCAAATTCTTCAATTCTTCCATTTTTGATCAATTCATTAAAAAGGCAGCCAATTCCATGTTTTAATGAATCCAATGTTATTGTGAGATAAGAGGATATCTGTACTGTTTTCAGATTTGGAAATCCATCAAAAGATTGACCAAGAAACAAATCGTCAAAATATGACAATTCGATTTTGGAATAATTCAAAACATTAATTTTCATCTCTTCAAGTGTTTTGTGATTGATCAAAATAGATTTTATGATATCTCTTAAAATCTTTGCAGGCACTTGTCTCTTTATGTCATGATGCTCATCTAAATATTCAATTTGCAGCTTTTTGAGGTTTCGCTGGGAAGTTAACAGCTGACAAAAACCTTTATGTGGAAAAAAATCATTGTACACAACACACAAGTCCTGAACATCGTTTGTACACTGAACAAACAAATTGACAAATTTAGTCATTTCAGAACATACTTTCCCTTTTATAATGGCAAACCATCTGGATTTCTTGTTTTTATTTCTTTTTTCATCACACCCCTCACAGAGAAAATTAGCTGACACAAGATAAGAATGCAAGTCCCTTTTGCTGCCTTTGAAATGTTTCTTTAAATCAAGGCAAGCAGAGTGGTATTCAATCCATGACCCCCTGAATGGTGTGCTGGCATCTATTTTAACTTTCCTCAAAATTTGTCGTGCAAGGATGTTCCATCGTTGACACACCAACCCAACGTTTACTTTGTCTAGCAGGGATAAATATCCAGCAATTACTTCCATAACATCAAGCGGGATATTTTCAGCATGCATCTTTTTTTTTGTGCCTGCTGATGCTGATGATGTGCATGTTATGTTATTAAAAATTAATTAAGACAAAGTTGAGACAAATAATTCTGGCTTAAATATATATTCAGAAATTGCAAAACTGTCGATCTTTGATGACCATGTTATTGTTGTCTAGCTCCAAATGCAAACATAAGTTTGCTTTGGCTCTAGGCCCAGACATTCATCCTCTTGCCCAGTTTTCAAATGTTCTTGTTTTTTGCCTTGGTGCCTTTCGTTCTTGACCTTCCGTTGCAAAAAAATTTTATAACAATGTTCCGGCTATCCTCTTATATCTGTATTTTGAAATTCAGCTTCAGTTGAAACACAGACATATTTTCCAAATGAAGCAGGCAAACTGCCAACAACTGAACTCACAGCACACGACACGGACTGTTGCACGAAAACACTTAGTTGGAACTTGTTTTGTTTTCTTTGGCATTATGACGGTTAGGACAGGAAAACGCGGAACGCAGGCAAATGGAAGGAAGGAAACAAAGAACACAGGAATCATGAATTCCCTCGCGGCTCGCCAGAACAAATTTTTGAGATTATGGCTGACGCTATTTGAGATCATGGCTAGTGTTCTCCAGGCTGATACATTTGCTCCTTTTCTCGTTGTTGTTGTTCTGGATTACGCTCAAGGATGGCCATAAACATGAGAGAATATGAGCTAGGCTTCACATTGGTTGTCGGTACCGAGTAAAAGTCACACAGCACACCTAGTCATGGTCTGGGTTTTGCAAACGACATAAGCACGGATTCTGACATAAAGGAAAAGGCAAGGAAGCTTTTAGCTGAGGTGGAAAAGGAGCGTGAGACCCTAACTGACGGGACAGTTCTAGAACTGGTTGAAGACTTCAAATACCTTGATGCATGAATAGCATCAACTGATCAAGATTTAAAGATCAGGAGAGCTCTTGCATGGAGTTGTATAGTACTGCTGGTCACGCCGCAGCGTGTCAACAAAATTTGTACGTTTTCTAGCGTAACCTAGCTCCTCTTCTGCATGGCATGAAAGTGTGGAAAGCAGGGATGAGTAATAAGCCCAAGAGTTGTCTGTTTGAAGCAACCGTTAAGTGAGTGCTGTCGTATGGGTCTGAAACATGGACAATTAAAATACAACAAGGGAAAGCTATTGATGGTGTGTACACACAAATGCTGCGGATGCGAAATATCAGTTGTAAGAATCACATAAAGAACACAGACCTCTACGTCTATACGCAGACCTCCCGAAAGTGACATACGAAATACGGGAAAGAAGGGCCAACTCACCCTATATGAGCCAAAGAGAGGCACCATACGGAGGGGAAAACGTGCAAACTTTGCGGACACGCTGCGATGTAACGCGTGAACCAGCAGTACTGCAGAACAGACGACCCTAATGCGAGAGAGGAAAGTGTGGAGACCAGAGAAGATTGACCCGATTAATAATCGAATTAAAGTCAATGAGCAACAATAACATCCATGGATTAGAGTAATGTCTCAAATACCAATAAAAAGTAAAATACATTTATTATCTGTCGTCCGTTCTCCTTAACTATCGCGCAGCAATAAACTTAATGCTTTACCATAAAAAAATATAAAGACTGTATGCTAGTTCTCTCCTGCTCAAGGCAATCAAAGCAAAAATTTAATCTAACTTAAAAAATGAATCTAACTTAAAAAATGAATCTAACTGCAAAATATTTTGTTTCAATTTATTCAAAGTTATTATGAATATTTGTTTTTGCATAACGCCTTGATAAGAATTTCATTTAATGCATCTTCGTATTTATCATGCAAGTTCCACAAACATTTTATTAATCAAGCAGCACAGGGGGTTTTCAATTATTAAAGTATTCTCCACAACTAACTTACAGATTTAATAGAAGCATTTTTGCGATCTCCGCATGAACTTGCCTACGATTTTTGCGATCTCCACAACTAACTTACAGATTTAATAGAAGCATTTTTGCGATCTCCGCATGAACTTGCCTGCGAGTTTCCTTTTTAGATTATTGATTAGAAATTTAAGTGCATGGATGTTCAATAGAAAATGTAGAGTGACCAGAATAAACAAAATTGTTCATAGTGACATCATAAAACATTTATATGCAAGTGACATCATAAAACATTTATATGCAAGTGACAGCTGCGATAGTACCAATGAAATTTATTTGTCAACCATGTTAACGACAGACAAACGTGTTGTCTTTCGAAAACTTTTTGCTCTTATAGAATGAAAACGTTGAATTTAGATTCCAGAAAACCCAAAGATTGTTATTTGATGTTCAAAGATTAACTGTAAAATAGTGATAAACAAGTTTTCGAAGAAGACGAAATTATGAAGCAAAAAAGACATCCGAGGTAGGAAAAAACTATTTTGAAAAAAAATCCTTCTTCACATTCTGTGTTCATACTATAACCTCTAAGTAGCACTGTCATTTTCATACAACAAGTAAGTAGCACTATCATTTTTTGTTTCTTTGTCTGTTAGTTCTGCCACATCTTTTGAACATCTTTTCTTCTGTTGCCAAATAAATGCAACAAGTGCACAAATAAAAAAATTGGCTGTTATTTTGACTAGGCCTAACAACGCGGCATACAAACAAATTTAGAGATAAGTTATTTAATTCATTAAAATTATTCCTCACCACCTGTGGTTTTTCAAAATTAAAGGGGTATTTTATATTCGAAAGTTTCTAAGTCTTGGATATGGCTATACACGTTGCGATCCTAATAAATAAATTTCCCATCTTTCAACCAAGCAACAACATCACAACAACAAAAACAAAACAATAAACACTATTAAAATTGTTATAAATTTTAAATTTCGCTTATTTTGCTCTGAAGAATCCCTGTATGCCATAGCAAAATAACAGGACATACCGTTGAATTTATCGTGTTTATCGTGTTCCTGTTAATTTCTTGTGCATTCACAATTCAAATTTATTGTTTATAAAACTGTCTCGTCGTTATATTTCACGAAATTTGTCTGTAGCACTTCAGAGTAATCCAGACACGAACATAAAGACATCTGCATAAAAAAAGACTCATTAGAGAAAAGTCAAATAATATTAACAATCAAAAATTGTAATAATCAAATATATAATTTAATTATATATTGATATTAATTATACATTGTATAACTAAAATATAAAAAATCAAGGAAAATATTGATGTGCTGGAAATCCATAGATAACATGCTAATTGAAGATGGAGAAAATGAGGAGAAGATACAAAAACTATGAAGAAAAGATGAAGGTGCTTCTACAAGTTTTAGTGACGTCACTTCTTACTACCACGTTATGTTATGCAGAAAAGACAAATGTCATATCCATAGGTATGAAAAATAGGAAACAAGCTTTCAATGCTTTTGTAATTGGTTTCAAACAAACTAACTTCAAGAAAATTGTCACCATTCAAAGCATTATTCAGCATCTCGTGAAATACTGTAAATCAAATGTTGAAGAAACCATTTGGCTCAATAATGATTTTTAGTGAAAACAAAAACATTTCTTTAGTTTCGCTAGAAAGACTTTCTCACTTTTTCCACAAGCAGTTAAAAAGAAAATTATTCCAGCTTAAAACTTTCCTAGGTAAACAAATTTACTAGTTCCTTGACGTAAATAAATAACCTGTAAATATTCAATATAATTATAAAGCTCCAAGTTTACTAAAAATTTACTATAACCTATGGCTGACTAAAGTTCTGCCATTCTTACGTGCGTTTGTGATTGTGTAAAAATTTGATTGAACTTTTTGAAAACGAAAAATATATTATTTAATTTTGGTCATCATATGACGAACGTTTTCCAAGTCCAATTCTTCAATGTCTTCTAATTTTTAGTCCAGAAGTAAGAAGAGGAAATAGGAAAAATAGGATGAGGTTTATCATATGATAACTAAACTAATATTTCAAAATTTATTTGAAAAAATCTTATATATTTGAGGTGTGTTGTTCAAAAGCTTATCAAATGTTGAACGAGAAATCATTCAAAATACAACGAAAAACATGGAATCAAAAACAGGTATTCCGAACAAGATTCGTCTCCAATTATGGAAATGTTCCAATCAAGATCCTGTTTTTTCAATTGGTGAGCAATTATTTTTATCGAAGCTAGTTTTACTTCAAATTTCACACTTGTATCAAATCAAATTCAATGCTTTCAGATGACATCAATAAAAATATACTCCAATTGACCCTAGATTCTATCCACAAAACTGGTCGGTTCGGTTACGATAATTTCAGGCTTTGGTATGCACTACATAGATACTAAGTCCTACTCTTTTTCATTTTTTTTCTTCAAAATTTTTGTAAGTCTGTTTCACATTGGATGTAAGGCGCCTTTAGTGTAAACGCCTGACTTCCAATGTGAAACAGATCCTAGTATGTATCCGTATTTAGTCGTATTTAATCGTTTATGTGTAGCTCATTGTAATTGTCTTTTTCTTTTTGTTTCCATTTTCGTTTGTTTGTATTTGTCAGTAATTTAGTTTAATGTTTTATTGTAAAAGATATATACATACTGGGTTAGGTATTTATTTTGCCCGCCTGACTCTTTCCTTCAATTTATTTCTATCTGCCATCACTGTTAATAGTGTCATCAATTAGTTGCTTGTTTAGTTGCTTAGTTGCATCCAATATCATTAATTAGTTGCTTGATGTATGTGCGACAATGGTTTCAACTGAATATTTCCATGTCGCGGTTGCCATAGAAGGAGGTCACTTGCAAGTTCATTTTTACTACGCAAAAAATATCCGTTACAGCAAAGTCTCCTTTCTTTGATCTTAATGGAGACTAATTGTAGATGACTGTAAAATTCTCTTTTCGTGGGATATTTCTACCAAGATATATTAAGAACTGTGCGGAGCATCCTAGTATATGTTCCATATGGGTTCAGTTCCTTGGCTACAGTTTTCAAAATTAATTTTTTTACAATATACACAACAGTCACAAGTTTTAAATACCTTTAAGTGATAGTTCTAAATTGCTTTTCGTTTCAACTTCAAATTCTTTCTTTTCGATTTCCATTTCTTCATCAGCCGTCTGTCAAGATAAATAAAATAAATTTGAGGTCAAGATGAAATAAAACTTGGATAAACGGACTGCCAATAAATTTCGCCTGTCTTTAATTTTAGTTTCGCTCTCTTTAATCACTACACTTAATAACACCCCGTCTTTATAGCAATATTCTATAAGCTTCTTCGTTTTTATTCCTCAAGTTTAAAATATAAAATTGGTGATGATAAAAGCCTGACTCACAATTCCACCAATTGAAATGACGTCATACTCTGACGATTTTCCCTCAGTGCCTAAATTTATCGAAAAATTTAAATTAAAAATAACATAAAATAATAACATAAAATAATACTTCTTGTTGTTTTATAGAATAGAATTGTTATCATAAAAACAGCAATTATGCACAACATTTTGGAAATTAAAGATTAATAAAATGAAAAATAGTTGCTTCAAAGTTCTTGTTACTTTGTTGGTACTTAAAAGTGACAAGCAATGCTACACAAAATAATTTCTAATTTCGTATTAGGAAAAAACATATATAAATAGAATCCACACCTTGATTAAAATTAAAAATACAATATAAAGTTATAAATGTAAATTTACATGAATATTGAAGCAGAATCATTTATTCAAAATTACACACACAACAAAGAATTTTTCATTCTTCATTAAAATTGTATAGTGGTAAAGTAAGATGACAATAATAGAACTTTAAAATATTAAAAATTTTCTCACTTGTTTTGATAAATTCATACTCCGTTGACAAAGCTCCATTGTTGGTTAATGTTAGTGTTTTTCTTCGAGTTTCACCGACAACTTGGCTTTCAAAGTTCATTTCCACCAGATCAACGCTCAGCTAAAATCGATTAGAATCACTGAGCTTAATTTTATGCTTCAAATTAAATTAATAACTAATGATATCATTCATAATTATACTTTCATGATTGAATTTGAAGAAACTCATTTCAAGCATTTTTAAAATCAACATAATATCAAACCGCTTTTATTTAACAAAACAACATCAACATCAAATTAACTATTGAAACATTTTATTGATCTTCTAGAAATAATCCTACACAATTAGTTGAAGAAAAATTTCTATCAACTCAACATTTTTATTTTCTCATGAGTCAAATATAAATGTTTTTCCCATTGAAGCTTCTGATTGCTGTGGATCATATCTCAGACAGACTGCTCAAGGCCACTTTTCAGAGCAATCCTACACTGACTGTCACTGTTGCGTATGTACAATGCAAGTATGCTGATGTCACTGATGACGCACAGTTTTAAAACCAGCTTCGATTTGCGATTGAAGATGTCCCACAACACAACTTCCTGACCATCATTTGCGATTTTAATGCCCGCCTTGAACCGATTGATGCTTTGTTTACCCATAGCAAGATGGCAAATGAAAATGAAAAACGCATGTTGGAGATCATGAAGGACTACCAGATATTGGCAACCAGTAAACTGTTTCAGAACAAGAGAGCTAAGTTGTGGACCTAGAGTTTCCCACACAGCACAATGCGCCAGATTGACTACATATGTTTATATTACTCGAATATAAACAAACTGATTGATATACTAAAAGCATATGGTGTACCAGAGAAGTTATTGAAGGTAATTGCTACACATTACTACATATCTCTTGAAAGTGACACGGCACTATTTGAGATTATGGCTGGTTTTCTCCTCCAGAGTGATACATTGGCCCTTTTTCTCTTTGTTGTTGTTCTGGACTATGCTTTTAAGGATGGAAATAAACATGAAAGAAGAGGACCTAGGCTTCACGTTGGTAACAGGGAAGAGTCACAGAGTACACCCAGTCATGGTCAGTCCTCTGTATGTAATAATTTATAAAATCCAAAACACAAAATACAAAAATTACCTCACATCGTTTTCGGAGACATTTGACGATGACAGAAAAAGGACCAGTTTGAGCCAAGAAATCTACACTTCCAATTATATCTATGTTCAGCTAAAAAGTAAAAAAACATTTGAAAATTTTTCAAAAAGATCTCTGCAATAATCTGCAACAAAGCAATATAAGCAATTATAGATTCTTTCCCCAAATTTAATTATTTCAATAATTTTACGGATATTTATTTATCATTAATTGCTGCCACATGAATCTGATTTTTGTTTATGCTTAATTATTATTTTTTGGACATATTATTAATTTTGTCATATTATTAAATATGTCAGCCCAACTACAACAGATATGTATTCGAAAAAGTATATTTCCATCCTCGAGTTTTCTTGCAGAATTTAAATGGAAAATACAAAAACAGTGCATACCATTGGGCCAAAGTTGGCAATAAATTCACATGTTAGACCAGCAGACATTGGACCAGGAGGATCAAACCTAAATGATAACAAAAAGTTGCATCATGGTAAATAAAAACGAAAATATAACGTACACAATCTGATTAAATCAATCATAAAAATAGTTATAAAGTTCAATAACAACGTTTTACAGAAGTTGTACAGTAAATGCAAATTATTTCTCAGTTATTTTGAGATTGTGGCTAGTGTTCTCTAGAGTGATATATTGGCCCACTATCTCTTTGTTGTTTTTCTGGATTACCCTTTAAGGATGGTAACAACAGGAGAGAACATAAACTAGGTTTCACATTGGTAGCGAGGAAGAGCCGCAGAGTACACCCAGTCAAGGTCACAAATTCAGTTATTAATAAATACCAAAAATAACATGTGGCCAAGAGGTGCTGTGTTTCGAAGCCAAACTCTCTGTGAGAGCGCGGGCTCGGGACAAGTTATCGGAACTTCTAACTACGAAACCCACAGCTAATTCAGTTGTCTATCCTTTCGAGTTTGGTAAATGAGTGCAAATACAAAAAGGGGTAAATCAAAACAAGGAAAAGGATGGCACCCTTCACGCCCTGGGTAGCAGCGAACGAAAAAAGGAGCCTTCGGGTTGCCTTCCAACTGGCGGTCGGCCAACTAACTTTAAGATAACAAATGCTTACACTATCTCAAGAAAATCTTTCAAGTTATCGGACACTCCAATATATTTGCAATAATTTTGTGCATAAGAAACATTAGTCAATATCACTTTTTTCTTATAAGCTTTGCCAACATCAAAATCCTTTGAAAATGAACAATAAAAAATTAAAAGCAAGAATTGCACAAAAATAATACTGATAAGAAAATAAAACTTCACATTGGTCTTCATTAACAGAGATAACAAATTTCAGTGTCTTTGTTTCTTTAACTTATAAGCTTAAAAACTATTAAAACAAATGAACGGAGACATAGTGATTGAATCTAAAAATAAAACAGCAAAAATGACAGTTACGATTTCTCATCGGTCTACCTGTTGGTCTAATTACTGCTTTCGGTTGGCATATGCCATTATTATAAATCCGTTTATTTGCATTAAATCAAAACAGCAAAATATGCATATTCTATAAAAATGTCTGTTGATGCTTCAAGTAAAACGGAAGCTAAGGGCCCATTTACATCGCAAAATCTTTGGTACGGCATGGATAAAACCTACTTTGTTTTGCCTGTAGATTCTTAACAAAAACTAGGTAGGCATGGGCATAAATTTAAACAGCCCAAAATAGGCCTAACTAATAAAACATTTCAAAGCCTGTAAAATTTCTGTAGCGTAAATTGGGGTTAAATAAAACAAAAAAACATGCAAACCTTGAAAACCAATACATCTGGCTTGCTGTAAAATGCAGCACCCTAAAAAATTGACGTGTCATATCATTTTCTAATTACAAAAAACAAAATATCAAAAATCAAATATATATACGTTATTTCTAATCAATCTGTAGCAAAAATAATCAAATCTTTTGATTAAAATTGTAATATATATACCTATTTCTTTAGCATTTCTGAGATCAAACATATTCATAAATAATTTGCGAAACTTCAATGAAACCATTATTTTACCTTAAATTCCTTGCCAGCAGCAATTTGCTTTTCAACAATATTTTCTTTTTGTTTTGCCAATGCATCCACAATCATTTGCTAAACAGGTAAACTTAAATTTTAAAATGCAACAAAACTTTTACTAAACGACAAGGATCACAAGACGTATTTTATTAATTAAAAAGACTTATATACATAATTAACACGATGAATTAATCACAATTTAAATATGCCTGATTATAACGTGTATAACGTATTCAGTCAAACTTGCTGTATCCAGTGGCTGTATCTGAGCTATAGCTGTACATAAAAGGTGTTAGACATACGGATTACGTCACTAGACTGATTGGATATCAATAATCTATACTTATATTAGGGTAGTGAGTTAGCTCAGACAATAGAACATCTGACTAGGAAGCAGAAGGTTTCTAGTTGGCCTACTGGTTAAGGCGCCGGACTAATGATCGCAAGGTCGTGGGTTCGAATCCAACCAAGGTCATATTTACTGCGAAAGTGTGAAGAGAGCTGCTAACTCTCTGTAATTCCAGGCAAAAGGAATCATGAGATCGAAGGCAATGAGGCTCAGATCTGATCTAAGGATATGGGTCTGGCCGATTGGGACAGCAAAATCAGTGACAGAATGACTGGAAAATATAGTTGGGGGCAGTCGCCCCCTGCCCCCCATTAGCTCCACCCCATGTATGTGAAACTATAAAATAGACAAATTAAATCAACAGAAAGATAAATTTAGAAATTAAAAAAATCACTTGTTCATATGTCGAATATTCGTGGTGCTGTGTTTTCCAATTATTTCCTTCGTCGTCCTGTCCCTTCAAAAAAACAAAATTCCCAAATTTGTCAAGGAGCAAAAATAAAAAATTTGTGAAACCTGATAATGTTTGAAAACAGTAAATAAATATAAGTTCGCAAATAAATAAATATTTATAAGACAAGTAATTAAAGAATAAAATGATGTTCTTTAAAAAATAGTTACACAAATGTACACAAAACATATTCGTTGTATTTAAGTATTCTTCTATATTTATTCTATTGTATTTCAAATATAATCGTAGATAAATTAAATCAATACTTGAGTTTCGTTGGTTTCCCATAGTCCTTTAAATTCTGGGAGAACGAGAACTTCTTCTTCGGACTCTCTAAAAATAAAATGAACAAAAATATAAGCACAGCATTTAACTTTTAGATGAAACATCTTTCTGAATGTTAGACAATAGTTTTTATGTTGTTACTAAAATTTTTAATATTTTAAATATTTTAAATATCCTTACTATTTTTAAAAAACAAAATTCATAAATTTACCTTAAAACGTCTCATAGGAAAAAAAACTAATAAGATGCAAATAAAAACATTTTACCCTGAGTCTTAAAACATTTTACCCAGTTCTATAATCTCAATAGAATCAGTGAACAAAAAGTGTTTCAATAAAATGTTTCATGATTCCTCAAAACAACATATATTGAAAAAGTGATTTTTTGGATGTACTTCAGCTTTTTGAAAACCCCAGTCCTCTCCATAAATCAAATCAATTAACAAGCACCCCTTGAAGGGCCATGTGGCCCATTGACAAACAACATAAAACGCCATATTTTCAGGAGGTAAATATAGGCAGAATTTTACATTGATTTAAGATATTTCAATGTAAGTTTATCTTTTGATTTGGGTTCGCATGTACTACTCGCTGCAAAATAAAATTTAATTAATGCGATAATGCAGCAGAATGGATTGTAATAAAATAAATAATCAACCCAGTTTTAGCTTCATCTCTGCTCGTTGCTCCATAAGGTGAAAAATCATCATCATCGGAAGAGACTTTACTCAATCTACTGCCTAAGCGATGGTAAGATGAAACTCGTCCCTGGAAAGAAATTTGCCAATATTTTATTTCATAAAAACATCAAAGTCTAAACTCGATTGGGGGGGGGATGTGAAGGCAATAATATATAAAAGAAATAAAATGATTGCATAAAAAATAAATCTTAATTAATGAAACTCGTCCTTGTAAAGAAATTTGCAAATAGTTGATTTCATAAAAAAACGCAGGGTTTTATTTAATGTTTGAATCTCAAATTTGAGTGTGTGTGTTCATGGGGGGAAGGGGGGGGGGTGAATCAATAAAACTCACTCCAGTATCTTCAACATCACCACCATAATCCATTGATTCAGATCCACTTGATTTTGAAAACTTTGGCTTCGGTTTGCGCCTTGTTAGTCTCTGTAAAATTCAAATGAATTATTAATAAAAATATTTCAATTTAATAAGTATAAAAATGATTTTTATAAAGGTGTATTTTTTTACCCCCGCTGTGTGATTCTTTGGAATTAAGGAGAAAAAAAATTCCGGGTTATTTCTTGTTAAGTCCTCCAAAAAATTCGATTACCACATTAAGAAATGAAAATGCAAGATTTTAAAAATGTAAAAATTGAAAGAAAAGAAATTGCTGAACTTACTGCAAATTTAGAAAAATGTAAACATTTAAAATGAAAGTTTTGCTCGAAGCGTTGTAAATACCGGGTGCGCCAAAAAAAGCGGAACATTTTTGACGAGCTACCAAATATCGTGTACTGCACGGATTAGAGTGATTAAAGTTGATATTTACGTCAAAAAGACTAAACTAGTTAAAAACAATTTTTGGCAATTTTTTCGACGCTTGTTTTTTCCGTTTTTAAGCGATTTTCGAAAAGTTCTCGATCTCATTGAAGGTCGAAAATATTCAAAAACATTGGTATCATTGAGGTTAAACATTGACTTCATGCTTTGAAAGAAAATGAAAAGCCTTTATTCAAACTGTGAAAAATGACGCGTGAAACAGAAAAAACTTTGATTCGCAAGAGTCTTTAACATGGTTGCGTGAATCTCTCTTTGTCCATGTGCTCGCAAGCTTTTGAAATTTGATCAACATTTTTCAGTGTTTTCGAGATTTTGTGAGATCGACAATTTTTGAAAATCGCTCATAACGGAAGAACAAGCGTCGAAAAAAATGGCCAAAAATTGTTTTTAACTATTTCAGTCTTTTTGACGTGAATATCAAATTTAATCACTGTAATCCGTGCAGTACACGATTTTTGGTAGCTCGTCAAAGATGTTCTGCTTTTTTTGGCGCACCCGGTATATATATTTAAATTGTAAATTGTCGAGTCTATTATATTATTATTTATTGGATTATTATTTATTGGATTATTCTTAACGTACAACACGCAAATAATTTTAATATTCAAAATAAAATGACTCCCACCTTAACTCGATTCTGCCGATCTGGCCATAATTGTGGTTGTTGTTGTTGTCTCCGCTTCACTTGTTTTTCTTCTGAAAGGATCTTATCTACAATCTCAATCTAAAAATACAAAAATCATTTGAATTATTCATTTATTTATATATTTATTTATAGGTTGATTTTTCAATAATTTCGATCAGATAAAACAACACATTTCACAAAACCCTGCCCACTAACATTCCATTTTTTAATTCGTTAAAACGTATATGCATATTCAGCTGCAAAGGGCGTCTTTGTTTGTATAAATTAATGTTTTTAAATTAGACGCTTTCTACTTACTTCTTGTTCCCGCTGTTTTCGTTCAAATGCCCTAAATTAAAAAAAGAAAAAAACAGTTAAATTAAATCCCAAAAAATAAATGAATTATGCATGAAAACACAGTAAGCGAAATCCAATTTTATTTGGTGCGCTTATATCATGCCTGTGTATTAAAATTTGCGATAATAAAAATGATGATGGTTTTGAAACATGCTCTAGAAAATAAATTCGGTTTCGATAAACAGAAACTTAGGCCCTAGAAGCCGAAATGCGTTTCTGGAATTTTATTTGGTGGACGCTAACATTGGGCAGGGGGGTCAAAATGTTAGTGTACATTGGATGCCAAAGGTGGGAAGTTTCGAACTTTTACTCATCCCTTATTCGTGTTTACAGACGTTTCGAATATTTATTGTGAACTTCTATTATGTTGTCTTTGTTGATTTTGCACTGAAATTTTCTTTATTTCCTAATTGCTGCAGAGACCGCGAAGCACTCTGAAAGTAATGGGGCTGAAACATTTCCTGACTGCGTTATGTTAGCGTCCCAAACTAGTTATGTATCAGCATTTCTTGGATTGTATAGAATAATAATACATCTATTTAATGTTAGTGGACGCAATAGCATAAAATACTAATATAGACTAACATATATAGGTTAACTGCACTAGAACTGTGGGTGACTTTCGCAGAAAAGCAAGCACACCTATTGATTGAGGTCATGTTTTAAAAAGAGCGTTAAAGTTGTTTAAACTGTAGGCAGTTTTTAAATTTTCTGAAATTTTCAATTTTTTCCGCAATTCCTTTCCGCAATCCCTTTCCGCAATTCCTTTCCAAAAACAACATATGAATCCAAGGGCAACCAAGGACCAAGGGGGTTCTATGTTCCCTAGTTCCTAGGCAAGGCGATGGCTGTAAAAATCTGAATTCTTACCTAACCGAAAGACTTATACTAGATTCATCAAATTTTTTCTTAATTTGATGACGTCATTGATGAAGTGACACAGAAGCGGAATTAGAAAGTAACCATCTTGGATTATGAATAATCTCCATTCTCGATTACATATGAAATCATTGAAGTTCTTTCGGTTAGGTAAGAATTCAAACTTTTACAGCAATCGATAAGTACACGAAGAGTTTCTTTGGATTTCTAAGAATTCCCAAATGTGAAATCCGGAAAGTGCCAAAAAATTCGAAAATTTCAATGTACTTTAAAATATTTATAATTATTTCCCCACGAAAACTCAAGAATTTAGCATGATTTAGCAAGCGACTCTAAAACATCGTCTCGATCATGTGATATAAAAACCCTATAAAAAGAGTTTCAAGGGTTGAAGTTTCAAGGATTAATAAAATCTACAACGTAACCACGATGTAAACAGCTTGCACTTTACAATGACACAAATATCTACATTTGATACCCAATGCAATATTTTAAAAGGCTTTTCAAAGTATTTCTCAATGAAACGAAAGCTCCAAGAAAAAAGGGGCCAAGACGTAATCCTTGAGGTACACCACTTGACCTAAATTTTATTTCACCTTCGTATCGTCGATTGTTTGAACAAAGAAACAATTGCTTTGATCAATAGGGTGCAGTAATAGAAATGATAGAAATGATAGTAATAGAAATAATCTGATACAATTTAGTTGAAAGTTGTCTCAAACTGTTAGAATTTGGACTTGGACTTAATCCCATTTCAGGTCTCGGCTTGTGAGTGATTGAAATTTCAAAAAAATGCAAGCTTTTATTTATAAGATTTAAGCATTTCATTTGGTTCAACGCACATAACGATGAGATTTGAAATTGTATGTACTTTTTAAAGGAAATTTGAAGAACAATGCAAAAATCTGTATAAGTTTGACAACTTTAGCAAGCAATTTTTAAATTAGGTTATAGTCTCCCTGTTACCAATTTACGAGAAAAACACAGACAGTCAGCTAATGAAAGAAAAGATGTTGCTGCTGTTGATTTAACACGTTTAGCATTGCCAAATAAAAGAGAAAAGAAAAAGACAGACAAAGAAAGGAAGCTTACACATCATCAGATCAGATTTTCAGAACTAATCAAATTAGAGAATGAGAGACCAAGTCTCACAACACAATCAACATCACATCCTTTTGATTTCAAATTGATTTGAAAATGGATTTAGATGTTAATGTAAAGTCAAAGACAAGTCAAACGTCACCAAGAAAAACGATATCTCCTGATGCTGATCATTGTGCAACTTCAAATCGCTGCCAATCTTTATCGCCTGCTGGAACAAGAACTGGGTCATGGAAAGTTCTATCAAGTCAACTCTATGAAGGTATCTTTTTGCACACAATTGCTGGCTACCTTACTGCAATTGCTGCACAATGATGACAATAGTAGCTTAGCTACAAAATGTTGAGGGGGTGCCAAAGCCCCCCAAACCGGATGAAATGTTTGAGCGAAGCAAGAATGTACAGGGAATGGAATTTTGGGACCACACCCCTTTTTATTGGGAATGCCCCTTCATGTACTGGTAAAATGTCCATTATTGGAAGCAATGCCTTTTTATGCACCATCAAAGACTCCTTTTTATGGTTGTAACAGCAAAACATTTTCAACAAATATCTTCAAAAAGTAATAACAAATTGTAATAAATATTCTGACAAGCTTTTTTGAGGCTTGGTGGAGGAGGAGGGGGGGTAGCCATCCCCTCGACTCACCACTATCTTACCCACTAAATGGTTATTATGGTGCTTTTTACAAAAGATACAGAAAATTCACCTTGGCTGGTGGGCTGGTGGCAACTCCACGAGGGCTGACTTAGCTGCCTGTTTGCTATGATTTTATATGTTTATATATTTGGCACAGGCAGCATGGAGGATTCACCTCTGGGAGTTTTCCAAATTTACTCAAATAAGCTCCTCACTTAAAATCACAAAGTCACAACTGCAAATAAAGTATAATTATGCAGGCCTGTACATTTGAGGCGTGCGATCACATGCGCACGCCTAAAATTTTCAAGGCGCGCTTTTGGTCGTAGGTGCCAAGCTCTATTCAGAGCGCTAATTCCCTGTTAAAATTTCGACTTTTTATGAAAATATTCTTTGGAAAACCGAAGGCCA
>JAYJMH010075631.1:0-10688 GCA_036873815.1 Phacellophora camtschatica | reverse complement strand
TAGATTTATCATGTAGCATTATTTTATAACATATATATTGTAATTAAACTATTTGAATAACATGAAATTGAAAATTGAAAATTGAAGTATTTTACCTCGCAGGGGCAAGACTCGCTGCCATTCGTTAAATCATCTTCGTCTAACTCAATGACACCAGAAGCAGTTTCTTCTTCGATAATATTATGCCTTTCGTGCTCAACCTGCTCAGATTTGCAATTTTCATCTGAAGTGGGTTCCAATTTGCTTTTTTCGAACAGTGTTGATTTTTCTGGGTCATCTGTTGTGGTATTCATTTGCGCAGAAAGTTGTCGCAAATTTTCCGCTCTTGTTCCATTGCCATATTTCTCGATTCGTGGCTTGCAAAATTCGCAATTAACCAAATAGAAAGTGACAACTTCTCTTGGCAGAAATGCGTATATACAGGAAACCTTAAAAACAGAATAACATCATGGGTCACAGAATATAATTGAATAGATGCAGCCCAGGGGGCTGTACTACTTGATTTAGATAGGGGGCGTGTCCTATATTTTTGGTTCTGGGATTTCAATTTCGATAATATATTTCGAGGTCTGAAACTTTTTTTAAAAAAGTATAATTTAACTCTAATAATTTGAAATCTCATACCTTTGGGTAAAATATTAAGAAATAGCATATAAATGTTATATTTTTGGGTCAGCTCAAGATTTCCTTGGACACGCCCCCCTATCCAAGTTAGATGGTATTGCCCCCCCTCCTCCGGAGATGCAGCATTTAATTAGATATCTTGGAGATAAACTAAAAATGACCTGCCAGTTGAAATACATAATTCTTCTTCAAGATTAAAATTTAAAAAGAAATTAAAAGCACATTTGCAACAAATGTAATTGCATGGGCATTAAAAAATGGGAGTTACTCCAGTGTCCCTGCACCCATGAGTTGTTTCAGCATCCCAGTACAGGGACATACTCACACACCACGGTTTCTTAATGCTAGACATATTTTTGGTATGGGAAAATGGTATCTGGCATATTTGGGTGCGCAAATTTAATGATATTTAGTATATTTTTGGGTTGTTATAAAAAATATTTAAATTACGGTATAAATACACATGTAATACAGAAGAAACAGAAGCAAAATTGAAGTTGAGTAATTCTTTTTAAAAATTTGTGAAACTAAATTGAATTCAGCAATCTAATTACATATCTGAGCTTTGTTAATATAAACAATTTCACACAATAGTGCATCTTTAATTAAATTTTATAAAAACCTAAACCTTTGATGAAAACTCACAATTCGATATGTCTGTTTCTGTCCAGCATGGTCACCATGTTTGTCCACATGAATTTTCTTTATTATATCATAAAAATCTTCCACCACAGCAACTTTGCGGAACTCAAAACTTTTGCTGAAATTGTTCACCAAATCTCTAACTCTTGATGCACATCTCGATGTCTCCTTTCCGTGCATTCTTCGCTAAAAATAAACTAAACTTCGTTGAAAAAACTAAAAGGTTGCCAAGGAAAAGTTTAAATCATAAAAATCACAAAATTATGCTGCTAATCTCGATTATTTTACATCTCCGTTTGAAGGGAAGTAGCTTGAAATCAGCGAGGCTAAAAATTTCAAATTGTGATCGAAACGACGTTTGAAACAAACTTAGACTTTAGGAAATCATCCAGTCATCTGCAATCACGGTTATCTGTCCAAAGTTGAAAATTAAAATTGCCGTTATTTGTGAGCATTCAAGTCAATTTAAAGAAACACCATTCATTTCCAGTCCAGGTGTTGACATTTAATTAACCTGCTTTCTCCAATATCGACTTGAGAAAGTGATCAGTGAATCTTTTCAAATTTCAAACTACCAAGTCGCCATTAAAGCAAGCATTTTGTTTTAATACGATAACATGGACTGGAAACATGGACTGGAAATGAATGATGGCTCTTCAAATTAACTTAAAAGATCAAGAATTAGGGAAATTTAAAATTCACGTTTTTGACAGGTGAGCGTCGTTGCAGATAACTAAAATGTGCCAAACTCTAGTTTGCCTTTCGGACGTAGTTTGATGCAAAATTTGAGGTTCATAGCCTCGCGGATTTTGAGCAATATCCCTGCAAACACAGATAGCTTTTTGGGGTCGCTGGTATGTCAAAATATTCAATATTCGTGGCAGCTTAAACTTAGTGAAATTTAGCGTTTATATGCAGGCCGTGGTTTTGTTATCACAAATTCTATTTTGTTCATTTTTATTTGCGTCATTTAAAATTTTAACAAATCTAAATTACAAATTTTGAGAATTGCCAAAGTCCATTTAATAGGTTTTAAAATGTTATGGATAGTCATCTACTTCGAAAGGAAATAAAAAAGTTGGAAGATTTCGAGAGGAAAGCAACAAAGTTATTTAGGGGATTTATAAACCTGAGGGAGCTTGCCTTTACTTTATGAATGAAGATCAAGAAGACACCTCATTTCAGACTCGTAAGACTCTATATAGTTTGGATAGCATAGACGGGAACACTTTCTTATAAAAAATATTTGGTCGTCGTGCGTGAACATAGGTTGAAATTGTCCAAAACTTCTTCCCCAAAGAATATAATCATTTTTACCAAAATAAGACTCAAAATTCCTAATCATGTTCTTTGTCATTTTGTCACATAACTAAAAGTCTTATGAAAATGCTGGTCTTTTATAAATCGCTATTTTTCTTGAAGGAGATTTAAATTAAGATCTGAAAACAAGTCAGTTAATTATCTCACATTCATTGCTGTTCTTGTTCTATGCAGTTTCATTTTGTCTCCCATTTGAAAACTTTCAGTTTGAGATTATGTCATGTAGCTTTAGAAGACGATACACCATGCAGATTTTTAAAGTAGTTTTAGTATTCTAAGACCGTGCAGTTTTAGCACGAAACAATTAACCTACTACCGGGTGTCCCAGAAAAAAACTACATGTTTGCAAAGCTATTGTTGAGTGGTTCCGCTTTTAATACGTATGTTTTTGATTGAGTTTAGTAATGGAGGCTTTAACTTAGAGTTTGATACCTTGGTTGGTAAAATAAACCGAATTATCGCTAAGCTACACCCAATAATAATCAAAATTTAGATTTTCCTCGAAAGCAGAGGTTGCTCTTTCCTATGTATTACTGAAATTGGTTGCTTATGGCATCAACGACGCCCTAAAATTAACATTTGAACAGTGCTGATCAATGAATGGTAACACACAATGATACATTAAAATTTAATTGCTGGTCGAAGAAAACACAAAAACTAATGTTTCATTTGATGAAAGAGGGTATCTCCTATCTTATAAAAACCTTTGGCTCCAAACAAATTACATTGAATAGTTTTAGTATTGAGTAAAGCTACTTTGCTTGGTAGATTCATTATAAAAACCTTTGGTTTTGCAAAACCTCTGAGTTGCACTTTCATTTGGTGTAACGTGGCGAATATTGAGTCAATTTTGCTAAGCAAGGTATCAAACTTCAAGTAGAAACCTCTTCCATAACGCCCAGGTAGAAACAATCAGATTGAAAATTAAACTCCTCCATATCAGCTTTTAAACTCCTCCACATCACCTTTTTAATGGGACACTTTTTTAATGAGACACTTTTTTAATGGGACACGCAGCATAAACATTGATTTTAAATTAAATTTACCGCTCAGCGCGAAAGCAACCCGCAAGCATATAAGAAGTTATATTCTATTTCGCTTTCCTTGGTTTTTAGTTTTGGGCAGTTCCTTAATTTGTCGAGAAATCTAAGCATAGTCTAAGTTCGTATCAAATCACGTTAAATATACAAGAGAAATTGCATGCCAGAAAAGAACAGCTCTAAACCAGTCACAAGCAAAATTATGGTTATTAGTATCGCATCCATAGAGATGATCGCGACTTATACAACAACAACAACACCAATAACATGTTTATTGTTGTATCAGTGTAAGCCTTTTCTCTTTGATGTAAAGAGACTCTACTTGGCAACCACAATCACGAGCGACAGCACTCTCTGTTTATTTGATTTGTATCCACTTCCCTGCATGCTTTGTTCCATTCAAATCTCTTGAGCACACCTATGCGCATTGCACGCGAAACGTAACGGTTTTCAAGACAAAATTGTCACAAATGGTAAAAAAAAATATTTCCCTTCAGAAATACATGAATTTCCACCACTAACAAAAGGTCAATTTTGGGTGCTACTTTACAAAGTCTCGTGAAAACAAAAAATAATCCCCATAAAACCAAACAACTACAGACAGAAAAAAACAGTCACGATCTCTAAGCAATGCAAAAAGTTTAACCAGACCCATAGATGTAATCCGGTCCAAAGAAATACAATCGCTCACGAAAACCGTGCACGCATCTGCTTGCGACGGGACCCTTTCTTCGTGTGTGCCTGCTTTGCTGTCACGAAAACAAAATCTCTCGTATTGTCACGAACTAATTATTTTCAATACACATATTCGTATTTACCATTAAAAATATTTGGAGACAAGTATGTGGTTCACATAAGGCTAGTTTTTTGGTTTAAACTTTCTCTAAAGATTGGAAATTCAAAATTTATGGAAATTGCCTTCAAAAAGAGTGTCTCATTTTTTAAATCTGTGTGTGCGTACTCTTGGGTCCTTAAATTCCAAGAGGTTGGAATTAGAGGGGGTTGGAGGGTTTGCTGAAATCTAAATAGGTGGGGGTTGAAATCAGCGGCGAGTAGGAAATTTGGAACTAGTAGGAAATTTGAATAATGATGAGAGGGGTTTATAGCAAACAGGCCGCTGAAAGAAGAGACCCGAGACGGAAAGTAAAAATGCATGTACTCAGTCAGATAAGGGCCATTCAATAAATTCGCCAAATTAATAAGCATGGGGGTTGACAATTTATTAAACGGGGGGATACGGTAATTACGGAAACAAAGTATTTTGGAAACTTAGTTTATCATATAGTTATGTCTAAATACAGTACATTTGGGGTCATTTGAAGGCACATTTTCGTAGATTTAGGGATAGTGCCACCCCCTCTTTGGGATGACACTACAATGAAAGATGCATGGTACACATTAAATGCTTCAATTACTATTATGATATTAGCCAAATAAAGTAAAATGTTTGGGGAAACCATTTACCAAATTAAATTTCCCGTTTGTTTGAAATAGCTTGTTCAGATTGGTACCAAGATGAGATAGAAATAAGTAAGCAGCAATAACATCGTAGAAATTGGGTACATCAAAAGAAATTTTAGCTGGTAATCTTAGCAGCGTTGTCTTTAAAAATAATATGCCGAACTGTTGTTGTGTGTTGCCAATGCAAAAGTGCCAATTTTTGGCGATTTTTGGGGCTAGTTTCTTTTAAACGCGTTTCTTACAATAACAAATGCGTGTACATTGTACCAATTGAAAATACTTTGTACCAATTTTAAGTACTGTCTCTATAAACACAGATTTTGTTTTTAAATGCAGGTTCTGACTTTCAATGAACTGGTTTTTATCTTAACCGTGGTATTATTATGTTTTATCTTACCGTGTCCGTTTTATATACTATTTACTTCAAGAAACTCATACATGTTAAAATTGAAACTCATACTTGTTAAAATTTACCTCGATTTGAAAACGAGTATGAAAATGAGCAGTGTTTTTCCCCTGAAATTTCATGCATTTTAAGTTCAAGTTCGAAATCAATAGACCTTTTAATATATATTTGAAAATAAATTATTGTAATGTCATGCCAAATTTATAAAATTTAACCTGAAGTTTTGCTAAATTCTTCACGAAAGATACATGAAAAAACATACGCAAAGGAAGAAATAATCACACAAAATATACAAAAAACTGAAAACAAAACCATATCTTTTTATTTACCCAAACTTCGAAATTTGTTATGTTTATTATGAATGAATGGAATAGAATAGAAAATTTATTATGAATGAATGGAATAGAATAGAAAAACAGCATAATTTTTTGCAAACTTACATCAAGACCTTTGGAGTGATATCTAATCAAAAGTTCATTTCCATCATAGCTTCTTTGAAAGCCATGCCCCGACTGCATAACATAAAATCCTTTAGTCTTCACCCAGTAACGAAACTTCGCATTCGTGCAACTGTAATCTCCGAGCATAAAGCGGCAAATTCTCTCATATTTCTCTGCATTGATAGTCTTCGTCCGGCTATTGCTCAGAAAGTTTGTTTTGATCCAGTCACCAAAGAATCCGCGATCGGGACCGTGTATGCTGAACGGATCGCACATCCTGCCTGCGTATGAACTCTTTAAGTACGAATCGTCAGAATTCGCATGTGGATATGTGCATAGGTTATTTACAGGTTTTTGTAAACTGCACGAACTGTCTGTAGGTCGAAACAGTGACAGGTAAACGGGGGAATAGCTTTGTTGTCTAAAATAAGAAAAACAAAGGCGCAAGGACCCTCTAACGTTCAAAAATAACAACTTCCCTGTATCTGACAGTGGTGAATTCTTCTCAAATAGACGACGAATCGATTAAATTCTCCTCGGTAACGCACACGTGAAATTACAATATTTGGACAAAGTACAAATAAGAATGAAATTACGAAGCAGTTGTACGAAGTTCAAAGAAAATTTTCTTGTGAAGAAGTCTATCGGATCCTTTGATAGAATTGTTTGAGTTTTCACGCAGACTTTCGCTCTGCAAGAAATCTTAAGACTTGGGAAAGCTAGCCTATGTAATGTATTTCTAAAAGATATTAATATATTTTTCGCTTAGTTCCCAAGCTTAATATACTTTCCAGCCAGCAAAGTAGCAACAAAAACCAATATAAAACGAACCATTTTACGGGAAAGTTTTACCAAAAAGAAAAAAAACTGAAAAAACATAAAAAACGAATAAGAAAAACAGAACTGCTCTTACATTCTCAAAGAAACACAAAGACAAGTTCATGTTCAACTAAAAATTACAAAGAAAAATCAAACTAACAAGCTAAAAAATAGACATACTATTCCTCCCCCGTGCAAGCATCTCTATCTTCCATTCAGCATCAGCACAGTATCTATCGTGCAGGAATTGCAGCGCTTACCGGACCTGAATAAAGACATCCCACAATGCGCGATTACAACAAAACTGACCATAATACAAACATGTTGCTATTGATGCATAAAAAACAATGAAACAAACAGAAAAAAACGCTGCCCGCGTCTTTCATGCAGAAAACCCCAAATCTTCAAAAATTTTGTTATCGTTGAATTTGGGTGGACATAGACTTGACCCAAGTCTATCTCTTTTTTAATCCAAGAAATTTTTTTTTAATCCGAGAGAAGGAGCTGAGCAAACTGAGAAACTAACGAAGGAATGAAAAACTTCGTTTCAGCTCCTTTTCTCGTTCCTTCGTTAGTTTCTCAGTTTGCTCAGCTCCTTTTCTCGGATTAAAAAAAAGGGTTAGACTTGGGGCAAGTCTAGGGTGGACATAACTCTGAGAGAGAGTAATTTTATTTGTGAATTTAGTTCGGATAAACAAGAGCAGACTTTGTAACAATAGTAAAATTGACACGCCAACTTCAAAGCAATTAGCCACTCAAGACAAAGCGAATTCTCTCAAGCAGAACATTAAAACATGTGTTTGGTTGTTTTGATTTTCTGCTTGAGAAAATTCGTTTTGTCTTCGATTGCTAATCGCTTTGAAGTTGGCGTGTCAATTTCACTATTGTTATAAAATCTGCCCTTGTTGTTCGGATACAATAGTTAACGTTTGGCGTCACCACATTCCATTTGCAAACGTGACAAATTGAAGAAAAATTATATCCCCAACAAGACGTTGAAATGATCCCATTTTGAAAAACATTCATTCCACTTTCAATCCGATTTTGAAAAAGGTACACAGGAATTGTACATCAGTCTAAAACTAAAATATTCCACGCAAATATAAATGTATAGTTCATGATTTTGGTCTGACCGATAAAAAGCACCTAGCAATACTAAAAAGGCTCCGTAAACTGGCATTGTGCATCATTTTGAAACCAAAATGCTCTAAGAACTATTGAGTTCATAATCCTATCATTGCTGACACCAAGGTAATCATCATCATTGTGTTTCGAGCAGCTCTTGTCGTTAAATCCATTTGTAAAAGCCCTCGAAATGCAGAAAATAACCGCCAAAAATAGTAAGCAATGTGCAAAAATGAGTGATAAAACTGTAATCAAAATTCAAAATCGCTAAACACTTTTTCATTCAGTTCTCAATAATCTTGTCAATGTTACCTAACGCTGCAGTTGGGTCTTCTTTGTAGAACAGAAAATGACCTTGCAGTTGTGCCATACTGTAGTTACTCTTAGTCTTTAGAACAGCTTCTGTAAATTCCATTGATGCAGATTTCGCAATAGTTGGATAAAACCTTTCAAACGTTTGTCCAATCTGCGAGGGTGATGCGTAATCGATTTTTACTTTCATGTCAACTCGTCCAGGCCGAATCAATGCGCTGTCCAATCGATCAAGATAGTTCGTTGTCATGAATACAATGCGTTCTTCGGTAGAAACAACCCCATCCAAGCAGTTCAACAGACCACTAAATGTAACCTGTGGGACAAAAATGTCACATGTTAAAGTAGAACGGTTTTAAGCAATTCAACAAACCACTAAATGTAACCTTTGGGACAAAAATGTCCAGTGTTAAAGTAGAGCAGTTTTAAGCAGTTCAACAAACCATTAAATGTAGCCAGTGGGACAAAAATGTCAAGTGTTAAAGTAGAACGGTTTTAAGCAGTTCAACAAACCACTAAATGTAACCAGTGGGATGAAAATGTTAAGTGTTAAAGTGTAACGATGTTAACGTAGCACAGAGCACGATGCCATAAACAAAAAATTCCAAAAAAATAGAATACTATAAGTTTAGGAGAAATTTACGGCATGTTGTTCTTTCTTAAAGAAAACTTTTGACAACGTTGAATGCTTTTTCATTGCAAATCCAAGAGAAATGAATTTGCAAATACTAGTTTTAGTGACACACCTTAATACAAACACTGTGCTAACAAAAAGTTTTAAACAATCACAATGGAAATCAATGTTACATAATACCGAGTTATGATTATGAATGCTAAAAGTTCAGGTTGTTATATCTTCTTGTTTATTTCAAAAGCATCCTAACAAATGGAATGCTTAAAAAATTAGACATCTATAGTTACATTCACTCAGTTGCTCCTCATTAGTATGCTTTATTTTGTTAAAAAATTCCTTCAAAGATTCAAAACCTGAATGATGTTGCAGCTTAACAATGCAATACGTTGCACTCAGTGAATCCTCTAATTTCAAATAAAGCATACATGTGAACTTTTGACAAAACATAAATCAATAAATATTATACCCAAGTTCAAGTACTTTTTTACAAATTTTTAACATACAATATTTTTAACATAATTTTTAACATTTATATAAAATATTTTAACAATGTGAATGGGATCTGGAAGGGAAAAAACCTCTCGGCTTCAGACTACCAAAATCAGGCCACCAAAATCATCAGACAATCTATTTCATCTGGTAAATTTGGTGTACTGCAAAGAACTAAGTCTGAAGCTAAGAATTTTCCCCTTCTATATGTAAAATTATACATAATTAGTATTTGCTTCAGGTAAATGAATTTAAATATCTTGGAGGATTCATCGCTTCCACTGAACAAGATGTTAACATTAGACTTGGCAAAGCATGGGGTGCATTAAATGGGATGAACAAAATTTGGAAATCTGACCTTCCTGCTCAATTGAAAAGAAATTTTTTCAAAGCTACAGTAGAGTCTGTCCTCATATATGGCTCGATCTCATGAACTTGACAGCAAAACTTGAAAGAAAGATCAATGGTTCTTGTACCAGAATGCTACGAGCTGCACTCAGCAAGTCATGGAAAGATCATCCAACCAACAAAAACTTTTATGGAGATATTCCACCCATAACTGCCCCATATGCCAACAGATAATATGCTTTGCTGGCCATTGCTGGCACAGTAAAAATGAACTGGCTGCAAAACTATTACTCTGGGATCCATCTCATGAAAAGAGATCATGTGGGAGACCTAGGAAATTCTACATTGATCAATTGACCAAAGATACTGAATGTATAGTAGAAGAACTTGCCATTGCCATGAATGATAGAGACCTGTGGAAAAGCTGTGTCATAGAAAGCCGAGCTAGCTCGACCTGATGATGATGAGTATGTACTGGCATACTTGTTAAAATATAAATTTCAGAGGCAAGTATGTATTATTGCAATAATAACTCAGATAAGTTTAATTGACTGTTTGATTTGAAAATGAATTTCATTCAAACTCACATGGTTGGAGTAATATCCAGTTGTTTCCATTCTTGTTGATTCCTCCTCTCTTTTGCTAAATGCAGCATCAATATCTTCAAGTAGAATGATACTTTGCTGTGGAGCAACACTGAGCAGGTGATTCAATCTGTCATCACTTAGTCCACGTTCGCCAAGGTTCATTACACATATGCTGTAGTGCAGTTCACCAGCTAATGCTTGGCTAAAACAAAAAATCTCATTTGAGAAAAATCATTGAAGTCACAAGAGAACAAGACAAGTTTCAACATGAGAAAGGAGATAAGAAATAACATGCTCAAGTTTTCTTTTTGACAAATGACAAAGCAGTGATTGAAGAAACAACTCAGACCTTTGGCAACACATACAGGCCTGTACGTTTGAGGCGTGCGATCGCACGCGCACGCCTAAAATTTTCAAGGCGTGCTTTTGATCGCACGTGCA
>JAYJMH010075620.1:0-10688 GCA_036873815.1 Phacellophora camtschatica | reverse complement strand
TTTTGTGTTTGAGCATTGTAATATTAAATCGTGATTGGCTGCCATAGTTTGGAACTCGATGACCCCACGTTCTTTCCAGTTATGACAGTCAAAGAAATGTTATTTGTGATTGTAGTTGATTTTTATTTGTGATATAAAAACAAAACTTTCGGAGGATTGAAGTTGGAGACTAAATTTTGTCCAAATGTTTGATCGTCCGAAAGTTCTCGATGCTAATGTATTTTATGGACAATCTCACACGGTTGTCTAAGTCAGTTCAAAAGAACAAATTCGAATGCTGTTAAAGTTTATCATTAACCTTTGAAAGCTTAGTTTGTGTGCAAACTTTATTCCAAAAATTTATTTGAGAGTGATTTTAAAATAAGTTTGGGTTCAGGAAAACTGAATGTAGTGTCTTTACTTTAAAACAGGTACCAAAAGAACTGAGAAACTTGGACGAGAAGTTCAACAAGAAACGAGAAAATAAGTTGACAAAGGTACGAATAAATTTTGTTATGTGGAATTTTCTTGATGTACGTAGCTGAGAATTTTTTCCAAATGAGAAACTGGATTTAGTTAACATGCAAATAACGCATATTTTAGGTTCGATGTTTTCTGATAGGACATAAATTAAAGCACTCAAAAATTTGGAAAAAGATTTAGACAATGAAAATCACTGATAAATCAATAAAAATTTCCAAGTCAATTCTTTAAAATTCTCAGTTCCCTAATTTTAACTAAGTACTTGAAACCAAATAGGAAATATCGAGGCAAAGTTGAACTAAATTGCTTGAAAACATCCTTCGTATTACAAGAGCTTAATATTTAACTGTGTTTTTTCGTCATGCAAACGTTGTCTTGGAAGCAAAAAATAGTTTTAAACATTTGCTAGTTGCTTCGTTTAATTTGTGTCTCCCCATCATTCTTTCTTATTTTAGAGAATGACTTACAACAGTGCTCATTTTATATGACAAAATAATAACTTGTGCATAATAGGAATTTGTCTGGAATGCAAGAAATAGTTTTAAAGAGATTTTCTTCTTGCTACGTCCAACCTGATTTTTCTCTGGCATCATTTATGAAATAGTCGTTGTCTCGCGTAAATGTTTTCGTGTTCATAATTTGGTTGCATGTAGATCTACAAACTGTTCTCTCGTGATTTGAGAATGTCAAGGGAAGCAAAATATAGTCTTAGAGAGATTTCTTTCTTTCTTCTCTTTGATTGATCCATGTCTTTTGGGGTCTTCCTGACATTGTTTATGAAGACGGCAATGTCACATGTGAATAAATCTTCAAACGACTGTTATTGGTTTTTTTGCTTGTTTTGTGTAAACATGGTTATAATGAAGCATGCTGTGTTTTAGAGAATACTTCAGGTCATCTTGAATGAAATTTTTACTTCAGGGTAGAGAGACTTTGACTAAAGACGTATTGTAAATTTTTGCTGCCAACAAAGTCTTAGGATTTCTCTTTGCAGTCAAAATTTGCTTTTGTTAAAGTCGTTTTCAAGCTATCTCAAGTTAAGTTTTTCTTTGACGTTTTTGTTGAAGAGTTTCAATATTTATTTGATCAAGTTGAGGAGTTGCTAGCTGCTAGGAGAAATAAAACTGGAAGAGTTTCAGCAATTTGTTCACGATCTTTAGTATGCCTAGCTAAAAACAGTTGCGAGGAGAAGGAAAATTGGAAGAATTTCAACAATTTGTTGATGAACTTGAGTAGGCCTACGAACAATTGTGAGGAGAATGACACTTGTAATTGTTTAAAGCTGTGATGTTTTCTTGATTGATTATGAACTGACTACCTTGCTCGTGTATATTCTACGAGATGACGTCAAATTAAACCATTTTAAATTATTTGTTCACTACGTCAAATTGAAGTATTCCTAGTAATTTGCGAACACTTTTTTTGGTTGTATCATAACATCAATGTTGATCACATACAAGATGAGATATGGGAAGCACGGCCAGCTCTTTTCATGTGAAATTATCATTTAAAGGGAAGGATAATAGTGAAAATCCGCTTTATAGAGAAAATGACAATGAAATTTCAGTAAGCCGTAAATTCATATCTCTGGATAATTCGAATCTCATTTCGAACCCATTGATTTCATACTTTCAATCCTCAAGAGATGCGTCAATGTCTAATTATCAGCTGCCTGGACAGGTTGAAAGAATTGAATCTTTTGAAGAAAACTGTTTTGTACCCGTAGCCAGTGCCAGTCAGCACTCACAAAATGTTACAGCGAAGAGTAGCAACGAAATTGAGAATATTCTGACAAATGAAAGATGTTTCGATGAAATTTATGTTAATGGTAGAATCACTGATGATGAATTTTATGGTCGAAAGATTAAAGAAAGAATAATTAAAGGAAAAAAAGAGAAAAGACCAAATTTATCATCATCGAAAGTACTTTCTCCTGTTCAATCTTTCGATTCGATTTCTGCTGTAAAATTGGACAAAAATCGATATCCTGCTCTTGTTTTTTGTGAACGGCCTAAACGTGTCAAATCATCTATTTTTAAATCATTCATGGTTGCAGTACCTTCTTTGAAGCGAATGCAGTTTGGTGCAACGGAAGAAAAGAAGCCAACAATCAGCAAAAGGCTGGAGATTTCTTCATCAACAAATGTTTATGCTTTGCAAGATCAAAGTGATTTGTCGAAGAGTTCTAGAAATGATATTTATGGAGATTTGATCATAAAAGACGTTACTCCAGAATCATCTAATCGGTCTTCAGAAAACATGGTTTGCATTTTGGAGAAAAATGACTCTGACGATTCTTTTTCTATCATTGAGTTATCTGATGAAAATACAGAAATTGCTGCAAGGGAAAGAGAAAGGATTTTGTCTAAAGTTGAAAAATAGAAGAATGATTTACGAAATTTGATAACTGATGAATTCAAATTAATTTATAATATTATCAGCAACTGGAGATCAAAAATGATAAAATTGGTATTTGACATTTAGGAATGTTGTTGAATTAATGCCATAATTTAGTGTGTGCATTGGTTATTATTTCAATTTTATTTATGGCTTGAAATGTTTGCATCTTTGGCAGCAATCTTGTTTTTGTGATTATAGTCTTCAAATAATGATCGCTATATTTTCCAAGCAATATTAAAGGAGAAGGTTGCAAAAAATGTTCAATCGATTTGTTCATTAGATGTTATTTTATTTTACAGAAGTGCATCAATCAACGGTTAGTAATAAAAAGCATGAAGATTTTTAAAGAAAGCAACTGTTGTTTTTGAAACTTGTAAACAGAACGAAAAAGGAATTTTGTAAAACAAAGTATTGTGGTTTAGAACATGACAATGCTATAAGAAATTTCACACATCAGAGTGCATTCAATCAAATCAAAATAAACTGAGAATCAATTATGATTAGCTTGGCTGCGTTGAAGGTGTGAAATCTATTCTTTACACAGTGGCGAATCGCATTGTCGTATTCAGAAGTTATTCTTTTATTCACATTATTTTCTCTTGTTGGTAAACAATACAGTCCATGCTTATATGTTATAGCACAATGAATTCAACGTTTTAAAGATTACTTTATTAATGTCTGCAGGAATAATAATAAACAGCATCTTGGATTTTTAAATAGTTATGTCATGTTCCACCACCACAAAATCCATTTGCTAAGCAATCTAGATTTAAATTTTTTTGGTTCTCATTAAATCTGTCCATTCAATGAATTATGCATCAAGTAAGTTTGATCTCAGCAAATCTAAAATCCTTCAGAAAAGAAATCTTTATTGTTATGTGGTTGCAGCTGGGCTTCATCTTGTTTGGAATATTTTTTGAAATATTTTTTGAAAATTTTGGACAAGATTTTCTTTTATATTCAAATTTCGGACAGGATATTTATCTTGGTTGTATCCATACTCGATTTGGGTGTAGGTATTTGCGTAGACTCGCTGTGCGAGTTTTTTTTTGCCAGAATTTGATATTTTTGAAAGCTTAGGGAATACATTTTTCCAAATTTCTTTGTCCTTTCTCCAATTAAAGGAAAATTTTAATTAAGATATAAAAATGATTTACTTCACAAGCTGCATTAATTACATTTAATTCTGTCTAATTCTTGTTAAATCGCAAAGTCGATTTAAATCACGAGATAATGCTTACAAATCAACTCAAATCAGATTATGAATCGCTTTTTTGATTTATGAACAAACTCTGTCATAAAAACACGCTGAGAACAGCAACAATCTGTTTTTTATTCATCAATGTTACTTTTTTCCAATTGCATGGAGAATTTCGTTTGGCTTGCCTCACTTTCTTCCAGATTCACTTCACAGTCTTCCATGCATGTACACGTCATTCCATCTTGACAAATACCAAATTGGCATCGATTAGGAGTATCTTGAATCGAAGCTTTGTCCGTTTCATTTTCTTCCTCACCACTAACCATCATCAAACGCATTGGCTCTTTCAATATACTTTCAAAATCCTTGTCCATCAAACTTTCAAATTCTGATTTAAAATCTTCACCATCCTCGTTCTCCAATTCACAATATCTTTCTGCTCCGCTATAATCTGATTCCGTCGTTGTTTCGCCTGCTACAGTTTCGCTTTTCAGCGTACTCTCTTCTGATGCTTCGTAAACTTCGACTTTCGATCCGCTACTTGTCACTATCTTCTTCGAGCTTTGAAATGTTTTCAAGCACGACGAAGTTTTTGTTTTCTTTGATGTGGAGGCGGCACTACTGTTTCCTAGAAACGATTTGAGCATTTCTGATTTTACAGTTCCACGTCGATTGAATTCCATTCAAAATTTGATTTTCTATGCTTTAGCTTAAACTTATTTTCTTTGCATCTGTTATTATATTCTTGTTGATTAGCACCGTTTTTATACGTATCAGCCAAAGTATATTAGGAAATAAACCTCATAAATGGTGTTCTTGAGGAAAGATCTCTGAAATATCTCAGTTGGTGAATTGTATCCTTCTCGATCGAACTCTTTGTATGTCACGAAAGCTGGTTTTCACAAACCTCTTCTTCACAGGCTGCGCTCAGCAAAAGTTTGTGTCTGGATTTCGTGTCTTGATATCATAGAGTTTGTATTCACCTGCCTGCGCCAACAAACCGTCAAATTCGTCTTGATACTATACTGGTTATTTGAATTTAAGCGGCCTCGTTTTCATGACAGATCATTTTCGGGGGGGTCTAACTACATATTTTGACACACCCATAAATATTTTATACGAGCAGATGAAACGAACGTTTTTCATTTTCCAATCAATTTTTCATTTCGTGTCAACGTTTTAACTTTTTCCTCTTTTTTTGAGTTGAGGCAGCTACTTTATTTCACAGCTAACGTTTATCTGGTATATCTTATGTCGTTTTAAATTCTCCAAAAAACATACAGTTCTATTTAACCGCGTTGCATCTAGGCGTTGAAATAAATCATTACGTGAACGCAACAGAAATTTTTAAGCTTATTCAAACTCAAAATTTGATTTTCACAATTCTTTCTCGTTTAAAATTCATTTAATGTATTAAATGCAAATATTAGCTGGTGGACATATGGGACTCATAATATTAGCTGGTGGACATATTAAGAACTCATAAAAGCATTCTTTGCCAAAACTGCCAAAATCTGTTCTTGCAAAAAATCAAATAAAAAATTGGGTTAATTTTTCATCGCAGTGGGCTTTTGAAGAATATTTTAAATTTTATTGAGTGCTTATAAGTATTATGCTTTTGCTTCAAGGTTTTGTGGAACATCTTTTGCTATTTTTGTCACACACTCACCGAAAAAGGTGATTTTGAAATGGTACTCTAGAGTACACTACGCCGCAGAGTACCCCTGTAGCATTTGAAGTACCCTAAATACTAAACACTAAACACCAAAAAGTTTTTATTTTGTTGTAATTATGCTACAAATGGATTTCAACTTTAATAGCTTTTCTCTATAGTATGCATACATCAACATGTTGGTTGTTCGCTAGAAGTATTCTTTCGTTACGAGAAAAATATCACTTAATTTTTAACTCATATAAATAATGTTTTATTTGCTTATCGTTTTATCAGAGTCAGGAAAAAGCACGGTCGCACGACCATTAGCCAGAGAAAGGTTGAAAAAACATTGGAAAATTATGCACCACACCCAAACCACGCCTTCTTTCCATTGTTTAAAGAGGAATGTTTGTAAATATCAATTTGCACTCAAAGAAAGGCTGCTCACTATTCTGTTCTGGACTCTGCAGTCTTTGAAATATAAAAAGGCTGGTTCAGGAAAGTAAAAGATACGAAAATGTACTAAAAACGTTTTTCTTGGATTCAGTTTTCTTAGATCAAAATCCGGCCAAATGGTCGACTGCTGCAGACAATGATTATAAGTGATTATAAATGATTAAAGGTGATTACGTGGTACGAATTTAATGATTTTGGGTGGTTGACTGCTTACTTCTTAAATATTTACTAACTCTCCACTTTTTCAAAATAAGCGTCTTACACCCACTTCTTCAAATGGCTTAATCTACTTGTCTCCCCGCACAAACTCCATCTTTGACGCAGGCTATAACATACTTTGCTTTATAAGGGAATGTCACTGTTGCAGGATGCACGTAGAATCGTATCAGCTAGGCTCAGAGTGAAAGCTTGCTCTGAGAAAGTAAAAGGCGGGGCGTTTCTCCTTACAATTAATTATACAAAAATAATAAAAAAACAGACAAAAAGAAGAAGAAAACCGTAAACATAAAGTGCCGCTGCCAAAGTACAACTGAAAATCATACTAAGCAAATCCAATCCTTGCAGACATTTTGGAGCAACTTATCTATTGCAAAATATTGCAGTAAAGGCATCATTTGAAATGGCACTAATAGTTGTTACGAGACATAAAGAATTTATGGGTTTATATCTGGAAATAAGCTCATGTACTTGCATCCAGAAGGAAGGGGCCTATATACGAGTAAAAATTTGTACAATTTTGTGAGGAAACTGTATAAAAAGATGCACTTCAGGTGAAAATAAGACTTTTACTTAAGATGGAGATGATCCATTTATTTGGTTTGTTGTTGTTTTTATTTTATTCTATTTTATTTTAAAGGAACAAGAAAGCAAAAAGGCTGCAGTTGTAAAAGAAATATGGCAAAAACGCCCGGACAGACCAATCAGTTATTGCGTACGATTTACAGAAGAAGAATTTGCAAAACAAGCTGAGGATTGTACGAAAAAAGCTTTGACTGATTTACTTAACTTGGTTGTCAACGATGACACATTGCATCCAAGGATAAAGAAAAAACGGCTCAAAGAGGTTTGTGTTGATTTATGTTTTATTATGATTTGTGCTTTGCTGATATTTCTTTCTCTCTTTGAACGTACGGGTACTCTAGAAGACCCCCTATAGAAGACCCCCCCTTTAATTTTTACTTCATACTCCATTTCAGCGTCGACTGTTTCTTATTTTTATTCTCATTTTTTCTCAACATTTTTGTCATTCAATTTTCATACTCCGTAGATAATTTGGCATACTCTCATGTTGATTAGTACAGAGTGTACATGAACTAAACATGACATGTAGCTAATCGTTTGTTGGGATTTGTGTAAGAAAATTGCATTTTTGTAAATCATCTTATTTTTTATTTTCTCGTAAAGGTTTTTTTTTTAATGTAAAAATGTGTAAAAATGCAAAGGCTTTTGTCGTGTGTTTCTTTGGAACGAGACAAATACAACCTGCTCCAGTTTTATGGTTTTGAATAAAATTAATGTTCGTACTCAGAACTATTGACTTTAAACTTCGATAGGTTTGCTTTAAATTAAAACCAATCAGATTTCATCGTTTCATAAAAATAACCAATCAAAATTTAGTTTTTCATTTGCCAGTCATCGTTTACATTAAACTGTTCAAACTATCAACCACTGCGACATTAAAACATTGAAAATTAAGCAGTTTCTGTTACAGAAACTTTTTAAGAATTTTTAGTTGACCTATTTTTACGTTTTACAGTTTAATTAACTAATGCATTAAGACTTTACCAGGAAAAGAGGTTACATGGCGAGACAAAATATAGTTATTAATTAAATTTGTAGGCCTGTGTCCTGTGATATGTTTATAATGTTTCTTTTCAAATTATTCCTTCGATCAATGCAAGTTTTTAATTATCTGGATCAAGCATGTAATTTTGATATCGTGATCTTTTCTTGCAATTTATTTCACTTTTTAGCTACAGTAGAAAACCTTCATTTATGAGAACCTTGAGGCTAAAATTTTTGATCATTTTTTTTGAAAAATTAACTTTTGAAACATAAAATGTTTTGAATAATTTTTAAATGTGACAATTATCCAAGTTTTATAGTTATTTCGTGATATCGCCCCTCCTTTAACTTCAAATCATGTAATTTAAGGGTTTGAAATATGAACCTTTGTCAGACTCCCCCCCCCCCCTCCAAAAAATTATAGTTACTTTTATGCGGAACTCATCTTTCTATTTTTAGGTTTATATTGCCGTAAAAACCTTTGATTTGTATTGTATATAAGATATAAAATTTAAAAAAAACCCTTATATATATATATATATTTTTTTTTTGCAGTTCAAAAAGAACTATCCCGATGTTTATCAAATGAAATTCCCAGAGGACAACATTTCTACTTGCAGTACAGCAAGCCAAAGAACATTGAGAATTCGACAGGCGATTCGCCCGTTTTTTTTTAATAAAAGAAATTCAGTTTTTTAAATCAACGCAAAATAATCTTTCCTACAATTTACAGTGGACAGAAAAGTATATTGGAAACAATTAGAAATAAGGAAAGTAGAGCAATGTTATTTTGACTAAACCATTATTATTTTTTTATCCATCGTATAGCCTTGACGGTTATGTCAGTATATTATTTTGTAAATGCGTATTTTTATGAGCCTGTGTCGGCTCTATCTTAGCTGGGATGAGCCAGGGCCGTAGTGAGAATTTATTTCTGCCAGCCCATGCTTGAATGTTCATATGAGAAATATTTCTACTTCGCCAGATGATATTTTATCGAATGCGTACATGTGGCTTGTCCGGGTTCATCAAATGTTTTATTGTTGCTTTTTGATCATTTTTCAAACAACTGATATCGCATTGAACCGAGATAACGCCGACACGGACTCATGAAAACTTATCCTTATTTACTCTGGTAGTAAAGAGACTGAGAAAAGTGTTTTAATATAAGATAAAGAGAAACGAAATGATAAATACAAGATTTAGATAACGGTGACCTAAAAATAGTTTCACAAGCTTGAAAAATCACCAAAATTCGAGTTCGTTGCCAATGTCAAAAATGTATTTGCCAGCAATAATAGGAAAGACCAGATTAAGTTAAGAAACTATTTCTATTTTGGTCACGTGAAAAAACCGATGACGTAATTACAGTATGAAAAACCTACTTTTGAGCTATGCTTTTTCATATCTCTGTAATTCCGGCCTAAAAACATGTTTGCTATAGAGAAGCATATAGGAGCATACTTCATGATTATATTTTTAACAACATCAAATGCTAGAAATAAACAAAAATACATTTGATAATTATTCTGAACCACGTGATAACATGCATTAGAACCACGTTGCTCATGAAAAGACTGATACACCCCCGTCTAAGTCATCTAACTGACCACCGGGCATGGTAGAGAACCACAGGGGAAAATTTTCCTCCTTTTCCATTTTTTTGGTATGTTTTTCTGGGCCTGGGATCGCCAGTTTTATGCTGAAACAGTCAGAGGTCAAAATTTCAATGCCTTTTTTCACCAATGAAGCAACGCGAGGGCACTCAGAAAGAGTGGCCCTTCCTCTACACAATTGCGCAAAAATGGGCAAGATCGGGTACAATTTTTGTGATTTTCTAAACATCGAATTGTTTTGGTTCATCCGGTATTATGTCTGTAGAAAGTTTTTGTTTCTTATTTCATTTTTTTTCAACCTTTGACAAACTTTTATTATTATATGCTATGATGTTTGTATTATACATGTTTTTAATTTTTTATCAATTTTATTTTTTTATCTTTTGCTTAATTGTTAAAAGTTAATTATGGACGGAGAGAAGACGGGGATAATTGTTTTTGATAAATAAATATATTCGAGCAGCGACTCTAGAATTTTCAAAATATGTTTTTGTCAGGTTTTGTTGCGTTTTTTATTTATAGTTTGATTCAAATTTCATGCAGATTTCGCAAGATAAAATCAAATCAGTTCAATTCAATTTTATTCGTAAAATAAAATGGTTACAACATGTCAAAGTAAAATCTTAAGAATACCTGTGTATTCTACACGATCCAAGGCTTATTGAGTTTGGACAACTAAATTATAGGTTTTGAAAAAATAAACAATCACAATACTACAATCCAATGATTTCAGTAAAAAAGCTTGTTGGAATACAAGCATAAAATCTTGATTGCGAAATCCATACATTAAATATTCTCACAGAAACAAGGATTTCCACATCAATTTTTATACTAAATTTATGCAACATAACATGAAAGCCATTAATATAAATCTCAGAAGGTCTTGCTCTCTTAATTATTGTAGTCTAATTTCTTGTAATTCCACAGAGAATGATTTTAAACTTTTAAATGACAGTTTTTCGTCAGCCAACCAGATTCATCAAAAGGTAACCGCGATGGGAAAATAACACCGCTTGACAGTTAACGGAGTAGAGTAGAGAGTAGAGTCTTTTGTACATTAATCTTTCATACAATTTACTGAAAAGAGGTAACAGAGAAATCGGTCTATAATTAG
>JAYJMH010075609.1:0-10689 GCA_036873815.1 Phacellophora camtschatica | reverse complement strand
TTATTAGAACTAATACTTTGAACCATGTGGCCGCATCACGTGTCTCTATTGGGCGGTGGAAATGACGTCGTAACAACAGGCCATATCTTCCAGCTCTTTAATTTTGTCGCCAACCTTCGGCGGTGTAAAATACTCATACTCCTTGTCGTGATCACAGTTGTAGTGAGTGCCTGAGCTAGGCGTCTAAGATACGGTACTCTAAAAAAACATTAGATGAGAAATTGGACACAGAAATGAAAGTATAAGAAACTGCAGGCTAAGATTTTGCAAAAAATTAAAATTTTCAATCTTAAATTTGTTGCTATTATATTTACCATGAGATACATTTGTAATGTTCTTACTGCAAAAGGCAGTTTTGAAGAAAAATTTTCCCACTGCCAAATTAAAAATAAACATGAATCCTAATGAAAACGGAATTCAAAAACAACTAGCTTCTTGTTTGCTGGCCAGGGTTCATCTTCCATTTTCATTTCAAGTTGGTGTAAGAATAGCACCTCAGCTAATTAATACCAACTAATAAGCTCACGTCAGAGTTTGAGCAATAGAGAAACAGAAATGTAAGAGATTTTTGCCTTTCCACGCCGCTGGGTATCTCCGGTGTACGGTGCATCAATTCCGCGGGTTCGCGGATTGTTTCGCGTGAGTTGTCTGCGGGTTCTTGCTGCGATTTGATTTTCAAAATTGCTTTACAGGGAACAGAGGTGGACGTGGAAGATATCAAACGAGTGTATTCCCTGTTTTTCGACGAAGGACGATCAGCGCAATTCTTGAAAGAATATCAGCAAGAATTCATGTTCCATGAAGAGATTGAAAGCCAACCCGAGAGTATGGAAACATAGATAATTGTGATGGAAGTGCTATATGTATCACGTCATCCGGGAGATTCGTTATTACACAGCCTCGTGTCCATGAAATCATATTCGAGACAGACAAACCGTAGCTATGATAATTATTTCTTTATATGTCATCTTTGAAAAGAAGTTTCGAGAACAGTGTTCAGAAGTTTTGCAACGTCTCGTTTGACTGAAAAACAAGTAATATCATAAATGTACTGTTTCTAAAACATTGACCGAAATCTGCTAAAACATTCTGCATTTTTGTGCGATGATTTCCTGAAGTAAAAATAAAGAGGAAAAATAATTTGTTTGTTTATGCACTTAACCTTCAATGTTTGGCTCGTATTTTTTTAATGACGGTATATCTATACCCCCCGTCAAAATTGACAATTATTTGGTACTAGCGGTACAGTTTAATAATACCAGGAGATTGCTTCAAAAGCTTGGTTTGTGCTTGGCACAACAGCGAAAGTTTTAAAGAGCAGGGTTTTTCTGAATCTGGAGGGCTGATACGCGAAACATTTTTCTTGATTGTCACATGATGGTCATTCCATTCATGTCCCTTTGATTGAAATGATGGATGCCAATGAGATCATAATTTTAGACCTGCGTTGATATGTGATAAACAAGCATAGGATATACTCTAAATATTTATATAACTACTCTAAAAAATGTATATGAATATTTAGTATATAATAACTACAAATTTATTTACATATTTTCTACGAAAAGTTAATCGAAGTTAAAAGACAATCGACGAAAATGCGAATGTATCTACATACTGAATTCATTGCATACTTCTTGCTCTTTCACACACCCGGTTTTATTTGAAGTAACAGGCAAATCTTATCATCTAAGTTTTATTTTGTAGGGGGTAGCACTTATAAATCAACCTAATTCATAAGTTCAACTTACGTCGAAACATCTTAAATTAGTATCAAGTTCACATTCACCTCCAAAAATATGACATTTTCAGCTGTGGACCATGTGTTATATAGTCAAACAAGAGACAAATTATACATTTTTAAGAAACTTTGAAACATTTTAGCCTTTTAACCCAATTTAAACCATCATCAATTGGCTATTACGCAATTAGCTATTAAATCTATTATCTAAAAAGGTTTGTTTGCACGTCTGCAAGTTACCGCAGAGACTAAGAAAAAAACTGGTTAAAGTAGTAAACTTGCTAAATCATGTAATTCATGCAGCCTATAGTTTAAGTACAGTCAATTCTTGGACGGCCAGCAATTGATCATAATGACTTGAATGCACGCGGGCTATCCCCAAATATATGACTGACAAATAACAATTATACGTTTTGTTGTACATTTCGTTCTTAAAAAGTTTTGAAATGTGTGTTTAAAGAACGAATAATATTTGTCATATATCTGGGGATCAAGTCTCCATGATCAAGAACAATCTCTTGCACTTTTGCATAAACAAGTTCTTTCATAGACTTTTCTCCATTGTTTATTTGCCTGTGTTATTGGTTCAATCTTTCACTGTTCTACAAACGAGGTATTGTTTTATTTCGTTGTTCTTAAAAGTTGGCATATATAAGACTATTTCATTGGTTTAATCTTTACTGTTCTACAAAGGAGGCATTGTTTTATTTCATTGTTCTTGACAGTTGACTTGTCGCAAGAGAATTTCATTGGTTCGATTTCATTGTTCCACACAGAAGGCAGCGAGCGTATCATTACAGCGTATAGTTTTCTTCTGCGATACCCAATGTCTTTAAGGATTTTTTGTCAACAAAAAGCACGTTCTTTTTATATTCGATAAATTCATAGTTGGTATTTATTTCTACGTTCTTTCCTCAGATGATATCCTTTTCTTACTCTTGCTATTTTACTTCTTTTCCTCAGTAGAAAGTTAGCCGTATCGGAATCATTTTTTAATGTCCGAATTATGCTCCGGATATCTGGTTTTTGTATAAACGCTTTGCCCTTTTCGCCTTCGTGCAATGGGACTATAAAATCCCTTGCAGGTGTGGGGGCTATCTTACTTCGGATTGCCGGAACGGTTTTTTGAGAATTCTCAAGTTCTGTTTTTGGCATAGTAACTTTTCTTCCACTTGAGTCTGCTATTTTTTCAAGTTCATTTAAAGCGGAACTCATACTTGTAATATTTTGTTCCGGTTTCTGAGAATATTCCGTACTGATTTTTGCAATGCTTCTGGAAGTTGGTTTGTTATCATTTGGTGCTAATGTGTTTGGTACCGGGGTTGGATCTTTAGCTGCCCCCTGCTGAACTTTGGCTTTGGTTGCTACATCGTTTGTTTCGTTTCCGACCGGTCCATTTCCCGCTGTCACGTTTCCTTGATTTATGCCGGCCTCACCAATTTGATCTCTTTGATTTTCTAATAAATCCATAACCTGTTTGATAGACGGTGTAGCAGGCTTCTCCAGTTGCGACCGCGTAACATCGGATGGATCAATTCCGCTATCTCTTTCCACTGTGGACATTTTTGGGAGAAGTCCGGAATTTTCTGTTGCTGGCTTTGCCACGAGCTCTTGCTTAGCCACGAAGTAACTATTTGTATCTTTTGAGTGCCCGCTGGTTGGCACAAGAACCGCGTTCGACTTTAACGGTGTGAACACGGACGCTTTTATCATTGGCGTGACGTCTTTTTGTAACGTCGTGTAAGGAAGCTTGTTTGAATTTATTGTTTCGCGGCCGCTCAGAATCTTCTTGCTTGGCTCACTTCCAGGCAGTGTTTTTTTCGAAGCCGTTACGTCGATCACACGCTGGCGTCTTTTTGCTATCGATAACAGGCGCGCTAACGCAGCCAGCCGCAGGGCACGTGTGTCCACCAATCTATCCGCAAGTAACGGCGCGATATGTCGCAAGCTTCCAGTTTCCATTAATCCTTTCGAAGGTCTCAGCTGATTTTGATTTTTAACTAATTTCTTGTAATCTTGCAATTCTTTAAACTTTTTCCACTGAACCCTGGACATTGGCTTTATCGTGTGACTTCCAGCCAAAACGCGTGACGGCATGCCTCCTTGTCCCGCGGGAGGGACCGCATCAGATTGCACTTTATCTGCAGACTCTTCGCTTTCCTGTTTTTGTGCGTGTTTGATTTTTCTGATTTTACTAGCTCGCCTTGAAATCTCGTTTTTTATCGATGTAGTAACATCCTTTATCTGCAACAGCCGGTCCTTACCGTTGACATTTGTTTGCTCATCCGTTGACTCATTGCTCTTCAAGGCTCCTGACTTGCTCCCCTTCTTCATCAAATACTGCTTAAGTGAAATATCATTTTCCAACACATCTAAATGTGCGTTTCCAGGGTTCAAAAATGGCAACTGTGGCCTTAAGACATGGTGGTTTGGCGTCAAGATATACGTTGACCCTGACCTTCCTGTTCCTGTTATTTTTTCGCTGCCAGCTGAACTGTTTGATTTACCTGTTACATACAGATCATACTGCTCATTTGCTGCGTCTTTCTGTAGTTTCTGTGCTGCAAATTTTAGGCATTTTTGTTGTGTTTCTTTATCACGTTTGTCTTGTAAATTGCTCTCATCGTTTTGTTTTGTAGCACACTCAGCTTCTATCTCCTTTTCATCTTCTTTGTCATCCTTTTTTCTTGTGACCTGTTTTCCTTCATCTTTGTCGCTTAACTTTTGACCTTCGACTTCTGACTTTTCTTCTGACTTCTGACCTTTGTCTTTCGACTTCTCGTCTGCCTTTTGACTTTCGTCTTCTGACTTTTCATATGACTTTTGACCTTTGTCTTTCGATTTTTCATCCGTCTTTTGACTTTCGTCTTTTGACTTTTCACTTGACTTTTGACTTTTATTTTTTACTGTTTGATCATCATTATATTTCACATTCTTTGCCTTACTGTCAACACCTTTTTCCTTTTCAGCATTTCCTTCTTTCTCTGTTATAAATGATGATGTTTCCTTCTCATTATGTTCATCTGCTTTGCTCACAATCTTGCCACCATTGTTTCTAATTTTAGTTAACTCTGGCAAACCTTTAAGGTTTTTTGTCTTTTCGATTTCGCTTTCGCTTTTCTCGTCCGAATCTTTGTTCTGCTTACTTTCACTGCTTTTTTCTTCTTTGTCCTTCGAACTGTCTACTCTTTCATCTCGTCCCTCACTTTTTTCATCTCCAGAATTCATCTTTTCTACCAACTTTTTATTATTTCTTGTTTTGGAAACTTCTGGAAGTTTTATTCCTTTGTTTACTTTTTCGCTTTCCTTCGTATCACCATCTCCACTTTGTTTCTTAGATTTCACATCTTCATCAAACTTTTCTTTTAAATCGTTCTTTGCAACTTCTTTATCTTTATTTTTCGCATTTTTAGTTCCTTCAGCTTCACTTTCATGTTTTTCATCTTTACTCAAAAATTCATTGTCTTCTTTCTTTTCACTTTTATTATCTACCTCGCTGTTTTTATCCTCAGTTTTCTCCTCTTTGCTTTTGATCTTGCTACTTGCTTCATCTTCTTTATTTTTACTTTCCTCATCTTCTGCCTTACTTCCTTTTTCATCAGTTTTATCCCCATCCCCGTTAAACTCCTCACCACCATCGCCCTTGATCTTCGCCCCTGTTGGACTGACAGTTGTTCGTCTCGCATCGACGTAAGCGTCTTTTGTTTGTGCCTTGCTTGCAACTTTCATCATCAAATTTGCCAACTTTTTCAGCTGCAAAGCGGGATCGCTAATTTGAGTTCCTTCTTGGAATTGGTCTAATAATGCTGTTTCGTGTTCCAGATATTTCATCAACGAATTTGATGTCATGCCTGCAGTTTCTCCTAAAGGTTGTTCCTGGTCCATGAAGAAAGTTCCTGATCTTCTTGTTGGTTTGACTTGCTCCAGCAATCCTTGTATCAATTTTAGTTTCTTAGCTAAGAGAAATTTCATTCTTGCTTTGGCAAGTGCATTTGTCTTTAAATCATCTTGGCTGTTTTCTTTCGTGTCTGCATTGTTTTCTTTCTCCTTGGGCTTCGCAGTTTCTTTTTCCATTTCTTTTGCAGCCTCTTTATCTTCACTGACATCCTTTTCTTTGCTATTGTCACCTTTTTTTTGGTCTTTTACTTTATTTTCCGAATCTTCTTTTTTGCTCTTATCTTCTTTCCCAGCAGCAGTCACCGCCACATCATCTGACTTTTCTTTCTTCCCAATCTCTCTTAACGCTGTCATAAATATCTTTAAGTTACTTTCGCTGGGACCTCTGTGATTCGCAGTTTCTTTTCCCTTTCCTTTGCTAATCATGTGCTTGATAAATTTCAGTAACTTCAAGTCTAGTTTTGAAATTTTAAGCCCGGTGTTGTCGTTTTTCTCTGCGTTGCTCCCGCCATCGGTGTGATGAAGAAACATAGCTAGTTGTTCCTTAAGACTTTTTGTTGGGCTGATAGATGGCTTCTGTGCTGCCTGTTGTTTCAATAAAACATTTGCAGCTTGTCTTTCTAGTTTTGTTTTCAACAAAGCTTTCAATAACTGCAAAGCTTTCGGTTTTTCCACCTTATGATTTGTTTCTGATGATCCTAACGAATTTCCTTGTTCGTCTTCCAAACTGTACGTGTTTGGTATCGTCACGACAGAAACACCATCGTTCCCTGTGTTCCCCGTGCTCCCTGTACCTCCTCCGTTGTCGCTCAATGCAGTTTCTAGCGACCCGCTGTTTGAATTCAGAGATCCTTCGTTTTCGCCAATGCCTTTTCCAATCCCCATCAAATCCATGTTCTTCCCCATGTTGGTAAAACCCTTTGTCGAAGTATCAAGTAGCCCTTTACTCGTTGTGCCTAAGTTTCCAAGTCCTTTAAGAAGAGATCCCGTCTTCTTGGGACTGTTAAATAGGCCTAAGATTTGATCAATTTTGCTTCCTTGGGCATTTGCCATTACATTTGCATTCAGATTTGAAGAGTCTTTCCCTGTGAGTAAATCGTCATCGGCTTGCAATTTAGTTTGGAGCATTTTAGCAGTTTGATCCGTCGAAGTAGCTGGATTACCCACCGAATATTCCCAAAGATTAAAATTTTTTACATCTTTCACTAAATTATTTGCTTTTTCTCTGCCATCTGTCGTGACCCTGTACCCTTTTCCCGACAACATCGTTTCCGTTACAGCACTTGAGTCGTACCCTTTTGTGTTCTCTGGTAGCCCTGTTAACACCCCTTCGTTAGTAATCTGCTGCGAACTGGAGGGTAACGACATGTCTTGCAGTGGATTAGATTGCGATTGGCTAAACGATGAAATAGAAGCTTCTGGCTGGCTAAACGATGAAATAGGATCCTGTGGTTGCGACTGCCCTAAAGACTCTGCTAGGCTTTGTTGGCCATTTGATTGTTCCATCAGACCTTGTTCGGCCATACTCGATTGTCCGGAAAGACCAGGAATCGTTTGTTCCATCGGCACTTCTGTATTTGCAGGAGCAAATTGCTCTTCACTGTTCTGTGCCATTTGAGTGAATTGTCCCCCTTGCCCATAATCAGGAGTTTCTATCATCTGTCTTTTTGGGACTGATGGGAATTTTCTTTTGAATATTTTATGAGGGATGATTTCATCAAGTATGTCATCTTCTTCATCCACATTTGTTGCTGCGAAGGAGGATTTTATTTTGTTATATAAGGATTACATGAAATAAGAATAAACTTTTGTCTAAATGTACCTCCTGAAAATATGCGTTTTACATTGTTTGGCAATATACCATATGGCCCTTCCGGGGGTGAAAAGATTAAACTCACCAGCAGCAGTAAAGATGAACACCACTTGATACAGCAGTATTATGGCGATTAATTTCTTGTTGAAGTTCTTCTTCATTTTGGTTGTCTGCAACATAGAAAAAACATTCGCATTGAAATTAACATCATTTCTTAACAACATATTTGAATCTGTACCATAAATTTATCTTTCTGAAACCGACAGTGGGCCTAAACTTCCCGACAGAAGAAATTTATCGTTTTACTGTGATGTTTTAAAAAAAAATTTTCTGAGGGGATTACCTAATGTTAACTGGAGATTACCCTCCTTTTGGATGGGAATTTTCCAAGTTTTCGGAAGAAAGTTTCACAGATATCATTGAGTAGAATGGCAATTTTGGAAGGTGTAGGATTCCCTTGCCGGAAAATGTACGTCACGACTTCTGACTCCAAAGGCAACATTTCAAAAGATAAACATATGGTACAGAGAGATAAATTCTTGCTTAAGTTGACCTTGAATATTGCGAGACCCTTTTGAAAAAAATATAGTTTGAAATTTAGGGTAGAGCATGTAAAGAAGCTTAAGAAATTCAACACATTTTTTTTAAATTTTTAATTTTTAGATTTTCGTAAATTTGTTTCTTAACAGCGGGTTTTTATTGCAGTTTGCCTTGGAGTAAATTTGTGAAAAATTACACGGAAAATAATGCGAAATGTTAAAAGGATTTTTCGATAAAATATAGCCTGTTTTTGCGGAAATATAGTTTTGTGGGTTTTTTACATTTTGCAAAACATTTTTTCAAATTGCACCTTCCTGCAGCATTCCATCGCCCAGATGTTCTGATATTTGGGTATTTATCTCTCTTAAAAAGCTCCGTTAACTCTTGTGCAATTGTGCAAAATAATCAAAAGAGCTTTTCTCCAAAAAAAGCTATTTTTAACAAGTGCCATGCCTTTGCAAACCGGTCTTTCACAATTTAACGAATTTAGGCCAATTAGAGAAATAGTGTATAATGTTGCTTTATTAAAGCACACTGGATGATTTGCTGTTGCAGCCTTGCCTTTCCATGCACTCTGAAAACGCGCTTTGCGATGCCAAATATTGCTTGCAATATCACATACCTATCACTTACCTTTGCAAAATTTGTGAAATCTTTGCAATGTTATTTCTTATGCACGAGCTTCGGTCATTTGAAAATCCAGCCAATCATTCGCGAAATCCTCCATTATTTTCCCAAGCATCAATTTCCTGGGTGCATTTTTAGATAGCAATTAATAAGCAATTTTTTTTCTCCATAAATTATTTGGATTTCCGGCAAAGATTTCGACGTTTCCAAGTCGTAGAATTCCGCAACAGGTGTTTTTGACTTGTATGTTACTTTGCTCACTGAGCTTGACCTTCGGGGAACAATGCTCTTTTACATAGAACGGGGGATCGCTCGTGTTCAGAAATGAAAAGACTTTTCAATGTATGACAAAAAGTTTGGGTATCCAATTCCCGGGAGGAGGTAGATACCCGATACGGTTGGACGGGAATGTGTCGCTGAGATTTTGTAGACCCATTCATCTTTTGTATACCCAACTTTAATGTTTTGATTCATTTCAAATCATCCAATAATAAAGACAATTTTAAATCTTTAACCCAATATTAAGGCATTTTTGTTAAAAATCATACCCATGTTTAGAGAATTTACTGCCTTCAAACCCATCAAATATCAGGGTGTAACCCCCCCCCCCTCCCCCGGGATCCAATTCCAGTTTTCTTAGTATATAGTTACGAGTCCCTACTAACCGCAATGGCGTCCCATCTGTCAAAGGACGCATGCCCGTGGAAACAAATGATAAGAAGCGTATGATATGTCTAGCTTTATTAGGTCTGGCTGCAATATTAAATTTACATTCATTTATGCTAATAATAATAATAATAATGTACCTAAATTCTCCATTTCGGAGCAGTTACAGTATTCTTTGACCTAAGGTTGAAGCAGTAACACAGGTATGGATGGAAATTGCGTTCCGTCTTTCTGTAAAATTTTTATCGTGCTCAACGTGTTTTGAAAAGGACGCCAGTCTCGTTTTGGTGTCTTGATGTGATAAAAACCGTACCCCCGTGATTCATTTCCATGTACACAATTTGTTTACTGAATCTCTGTAAACTGCACGTCTGTCGCTATAAGTTCTTTTTTTAAATCAGTGACTAAATCCGGACAGATGTTTTGTCCGATCTAGGCATAATTTACTTTGTGTTAACAAACATGTTTGTTTTGCTTAATGGTGGACGTAAGAGTGACAATGGGGGGATTTACCTCTCATTTGCTTATCTGAAACTGGTCTAACGTCCTCATTTCAAAAATAAGGTGGCCCCTTTCAGGAACATTTATTTACCCTATTTTATTAATTTATTTTCAACCATTGCCAAACACTTCTACCGGCGTGGCCAGCCTTGAAAATGTTTTTTTGTGAAAACGGGGGCATACATTAAAATCTCATTTTAATTACACCGAGAACATAATGCATTTTATTTTCTAGATTCTTGGACGTAAACCTCCTGTTTAAAATATTTAAAAATTATTAGCGAAATACCGTTTAGTAACTTTAAGATTTTGGAATATTTTTAAAAATTGACTTCTTGTACAACGAATTTGCAACTAGTGTTTCTATGAAATTTTTTTGTTATGCTTATTCTTGATTGTTTGTAGTTTGTTTCGTTATGTTTTTTCGTTTGCCTTGAGTTTGTTTCCCTGTTTTCGAAAACAGGAAAACAAACTACAACAGATCAAATTATTAAAGAAACTACAACAGATCAAATAATTAGTACTATAAATATAGCAGCTAGTGCACAGGCCATTTTTCATTGGTGGGTGTACTCACGTGATTCATAAGAAAGTGTGTAGACTCTCTCCTTCCCCCATAGAGAGACTAGTTAGACAAGTCATCCTGTCACTGTCCTTTGGGAAGGAGATGGGCAATAGATAAAAGTCGTTCTATTGTGTTACAGGCCTAGCCTTGTTTTCATTGACGAAATTCCCATAAGTGCAAAAAGATTCAAGGCTATTTGTCTTTTGGGTCCTTTGGGAAGGAGATGAGCAATAAATAAAAGTCGTTCTATTGTGTTTCAGGACTAGCCTTGTTTTCATTGACGAAATTCCCATAAGTGCAAAAAGATTCAAGGCTATTTGTCTTTTGGGTCCTTTGGGA
>JAYJMH010075598.1:0-10689 GCA_036873815.1 Phacellophora camtschatica | reverse complement strand
ATTATTCCACTACAGCACATAGGTAGATTATACCTGTATTAATTCTTCTATTGTTAGTATATTCTTTTAAATGTATTTATATTGTATGCTTTGTGTATCATTGTGTGTATCATTTGTGTATCATTGTATTGTTTATTTAAAAATTTAAAAATTTTTTCAAAACAAAAGATTTGTGAGGTTGCCGTTGCCGTTCGGGTCTAAAATCGTAAACTCCTTAATTCTCCATCATCAGAACCTCCCCCCCCCCGCCCCCAATTTACGAATAGTGACCCTAAATTTTGGGCTCTGATAGTTAAGCATGGATTGTTTCTCAAAGTCAACGGATTCATATGGAATTGTCGTTTAATTTAATTTAATTATTATCATTGAATAGCTGGTCTTTTTCTTCTCTGTAACATGGAATAATCGATAAAATACTTGTTAACCAGTTAATAATCGATAAAATACTTGTTAACCAGTTAATTAAGAAATAGAAATGAATGGTATATTCTGTCGTAACTTCAACAAGAAAAAAAATGAATAAGAGAATAGGTTCTTCGTTGACCTTCTAATCATTATTAATCAGTAAAATGCTGTAGCTGTCAATCAACAAATAATCCAATCAATCAATAAATAAAAACAATACGCCAATTCTCTTACCCTGCAAAGAGCTTCTACCGTTCTTCTTCTTTATCCACACTTCTCCTCCTGGTTTGGAAGATGGCTTCGAATAAATACACTTGTAAACTATTCTCGCAATTCCAACATCCTGCGTAGAAAACTCTTTTCCAAAAGTCAACACACAGAATGTTAACGGGCCTGCCTGGTAACGCTTGTCACTTAGTTGCTTGTCGCACTCTGATTCCGCCGTAGTTTGAAGAGTCTTAGAAATTTCCGAGCTATTAAAAGTTATGCCGCCAAGTTGTATGTAGCGATATTGCTTAGGACAGTTGACATAAACTGGTAGAATATCTGACTCAACTGCAAAAAGAAATGATACAGTAGAGATTAGTTTCTTTGGGAAACGTTTTGCAATCGTAATCACAATCGCAGTATTCCAAAAATTGTATGCAATTCATATTATCTTCATTTTTTTTGCTGTTGGTGCTTTATAGGCGCATATGCACCTTTATTCGGATACAAGCGCATGCGCGTATGAACGGGTTGCGATTCTATATGAGGGAATAGGTGATAATAAACTAAACACAGGCCTGAAGTATATATTTCAAAACTTTCAGCAAAACTAAGAAAACCCCAATGAACAAAACCGAAAAGTGTCTCTTTCTGTGTTTATAAATACAACCAAAGGTGTGAAATATATTTGTTCTGATCGTAAATCGCATTGTGATACAGTAAAAACCCGCACATAAGAAATAAACTTTTAAGAACCCCCAGACTGATTTTTTTAGAGAGAACAATGGGTAAAACAATAGCCTATTGTTTACGAAACGATGCCCTGGATGACAAATTTGGTATTTTATATGCGGGTTTTTAATTGTATATAAGACCTACATCTTTGTTTGATTTTGTGAAACAAAAGATTACAGTTTCAAACGTGACAATACGATTTGCGATTTGGGAAAAAAATTTCCCAGCGAGTGCACTCAATCGAATAAAAAAAAACAAAGACGGCAATACTTTATGATTGCCGAACGTTCGCATGCGATTTCCGAACATTCGCATGTATATTTGAAACAAAAGATCGCATACTAATTGCGAATTAAGTGGAGATGGGTCTTTATGATTACTTGGCTGTATCGAAGGTGTTGAAATCCATTCTTAATGGTGACAAATAAAATTGTCATGTTTGAAACCACACTCTCTTGCTTTAATAATTTCCCTTGTTCACTTACACTCATTTTTTTTAATAAGAAACTTGGCTCTGGGCTTTGCAGTCGGGTTTCTTAATTGCCCAATAACTTTAGTTACCCATTAGCGAGGCCCTTTCTGGGAACAGGGGAACAGGAGAACTTGCATTTGCATGGGAACAGGGGGGTATTCTATATTTTTAATGAGAATAAAGGGAAGCCCATTGAAAACGTTTCTCGAATTTTGGGGAATATTAAGGGATATAATTGTAAAGAATTTTTAAAAAGACAAAGGGAATTCTGTGTAAATTTATGACGGAACTAGGGAGAACAGAACCCCTGGGAGGGGAGGGCCTCTCATTAGTTACGTAGGCTTCGTGTATCTGAAACTATATATCTGAAAAACCCCACTGGTTATTCTGTTTTTCTGATTATTCCTAAGTTCAAAGTTAAAACTGTGTTGTAAATAGTTCATTATTTCTAACTCCTTACTAGATTACATGCCGCCCTCCTGCATGTTAATCAGGCCTTGCATTGCATTTCTCATAAAACAGTTGTTATAGTAACCCTTACGTGCTTCATTGTTGTTTGTTGTTGTTTGTTGTTGTTCACATAAACTTAGCTCTTTAAATAAAAACAATCCTTTCAAGAAATAAATTTTTTAACAACAAACTAAAACAAAAAAAGCGAATTATCTATGCTAGAAATGTTTTCCAAAGTAACAAACAGCGGGATATACGTGCAAGCCTTGCTCTGCACTGCCAGATGTAAACAAGTCAGACCAGGTCTCTTCGTTAATTGACACTTGCACTTGCACAGACACTTGCAAGGTTATGGCTCAAATTCATTTAGCAAAAAGTCGTACAAATATTCAAAATCATTTCTGAAATGAAAGAATAACTTAGATTATGAAATATCAACCAGCGCCATGTACAACCATGTTTACCCATCGAGACAGAAATATATAACAAATTTTAATTACAAACAGTAAATGCAATCGCCGAATTTGGTACCTTTTTTATGGGGGTGTCCTATTTTACGGAACACGGAAATGGGCGATTATTTGCACGGAAAACGGTAATCAAAGGTAGAATGGCATGGAAAACGGAAACTGAAGCTAACACGAATACGAAAATTGCTTATTTCAAAGCAAGGAAAACAGAAAAAGCTAGAAATTCACATGAAATACGGAAATAGAACCCCCCAAGGACACCACCTCCAATTTCTATTCTTCCAAACTCCAAGCTTGATTTTATTCAGTTAGTAGTGTTAAGAATCATTTTAAGAATTGCATACCAAGTCTTCCGTCGAGGTAATTAACATTGTTGCCTTTGCCTTTGCCTTCGCAGTAGGTCAGCACAGCAAGAAGTGCAACAATCAGCTTCATTTTCTTGGCTTCACATCAAAATAAGAAAGCAAAAATATTTTTAAGAAAACAAACAATTTTAAATTTTGGTAATTTTTATTTTAGCAATTTCAAACCACCAAACCACAAAACCTAAAATACGTGTAGCCTTTATGAAAAAATTGCCATTAAATATGAAAGAGCAATGGCCGACAATAATTGACCATCCGTCAATATGCACACTACAAATTGCTGCAACAAGAAAGAAAATTAATGTTTTCCTAACAAGCACGGCTAGAAATGTTTATTTTATGATTGTAACCAAACAAATTTTGCCTACAAATTTCTTGCAAGATGTTGGCAATTTAACATAATAGACAACGTAACTTTCGACAAATTTCTACATAATTTCTTGCAAGATCACTTTTTGAAAAATGTTCTTGCGACCATTAGTAACACGGTCGGGTGCTTTTTCATGCCATACTAACAAAATAAATCTTCTCAACAATGTAGAAAACAAAAAAGAAACTTACAATCCAAGTACAGGAAACTTCTCCCAACGACTGAAACTGTATTCCTCTATGCGTGATCATCGATCGCAAGCAGTTGCCATGGATAAAGCTAGTAGCCTCATTGGAATTTTCTATCCCATGCAGCATTATTTCACTGACAAACATTGAAATAGGCTAAATGAATTTACATAACAAGTTAATTTGAAAAATCTGACTGTTCAGAAAAACAATAAAACACCTGATCATTATCTTTTTTAACATGCTGAAGGTTATTTTTCTATTTTTCGCAACAATTTTGAAACTACAATACTTAAATTATTGCATACATTTACAGAGCAGCGATTAACTGAATAAAATTTTAGACTGCGCTAGAATATGGCCATGTCTATTTTTCAATTCTAATCTGTCGGACGTCCCAGTACCAAAACGATATTTTTATGTCTTCATTCCTTGTTTCGGTCTCTACTAAGAACTCGCCATGCATGTTTGGTTGATGTTTATCGCAGTAATGTCACCCTGCCGTAGCAATTGTTTTTTGCCGCAGCAGTGTCATTCTGTTCTAGAAATATTTTTGCCGCAGCAATGTTATTCTGTCGTAGAAACTGTTTTTCGCCGCAGCAATGTCATTCTGCCGTAGTAATTGTTTTTTGCCGCAACAGTGTCATTCTGCCGTAGAAATATTTTGCCGCATCAATGTCATTCTGCCGTAGCAATTGTTTTTTGCCCTGGTAATAAACAGGCATAGCAAAAAAACAATAAACTGTATATTTTAGCTCTTTCACCTAAGAGGGAAAGTATTAGTAATTAATAAAATACACCAAATTTTATTTGTTATTGAAGTAACAGTAAACAGATGCAAAATTTCTCATTCGTGACATTACATTACATGGAATTTACAATCTAAGGGGCCACAAAAGTAAGGTACATAAAATTTACGGAGTTGTAGAAGAGCCCGCACCCTGGGTACCAGACTTTTCAGTTGGTACCCAGAGTAAGGGGGCCTGCGAATCTGGGTAGAATATTACCGCGATTCAAGAATATAAGAAATTAAAAACACGATCATGTACTATATGCAACTATGTTATGGTCTCTATTAAGGACTCATTTAACTAACACAGGAACAAAACTCCCGGGTAAAAATTAACGTGAGTTTTGCTTACTGAATATTCACTGACCGAACTTGCAGAAACTATTTATTTAATTATGAAAATGTTTAGTAATTGAATACTAAATGCACGAAACCAAAATGTTATGGGCTTAATTGCACACGAATAAAATATTTTTGAGCTGCTACTCACATTGGCCATCATACAACTCACACTGGCCACCAAAATCATCCACTTCCGTGAGATAAAGGCAAGCAGCTGTGAAAATGTTTAGTAATTGAATACTAAATGCACGAAACCAAAATGTTATGGGCTTATTGCACACCAAAAAATGTTTCTGAGCTGCTACCCACACTGGCTACCAAACAATTCAAACTGGCCACCAAAATCATCCACTTCCGTGAGATAAAGGTAAGCAGCTATGAAAATATTTGGTGATTTAATACTTAATGCACGAAACCGAATTGTTATTGGCTTAATTGAGAACAAATCAAACATTTCTAAGCTGCTGCTCCCACTGGCCACCAAAATATTCCATTTATGTGAGATTAAGGCAAGCAGCTTTGACAACGTTTGATAATTGAATACAAATTGTTTGTATACAGTCATTTGTGTTTGTTGCATGCTATTTCCCTCTGTTGTGTTGGTGCTTATATTTTCCCAAAGTTTTGTTTTGAAATTTCGCTTTCAAAATATCAAAAACACGAAATTTATATGAACGTGTGAGCAATTTGTAATTTGGAAAAAAAACCTTATAAGATGGTAATTTGAATGCGGTATACAAATAAAATAATTTTCCAAGATTTTGTGCAAGAAATTTCAGTGAATTTCAACATTACATTCAAATGCTGTAATAATATGATTTACAAAATCAACAATCGATTGAGAGTTTTACGATAAAAACATACATCTATGATATCAAAAAGGAAAGAAATCTAGAAATAATTTCAAAAAGCACAAAACCCAATATCGATCTGAAGCAAATCTCTCCACATAAAATTTTGCAATTTACTTAGAAGGTAAAACAACAGAAAGAAAATTACAAAGACAAGGCAACCAAATAATTCAATTAATGGAGAAAACTATATGGAACTATCCTACGATTCAAGCAAATAAAAACAAATTGAAAAACAGGCTTTGAAAATACAGTAGTACCTTAATTACTCTGATTGGGACACATTCTTGTTTGAGTTATCGAGGGACATTTCAGTACAGATAGGTCGCGCGGCACATAGGGAATTGTTTTAGCGGTCTAGCGAGTGGTTAGAATGCGAGTTGTTGAAGTTTTGCTATAATACAGTTGAGCCCAAATTTCAGTTTTTGTTAGCTCAGATTGCTTTGTATATCTCTTGAGGGCATTCAGCGTCGAGTTAAATTTAGTTATCTCGAAAACTCGGCATCTGGAACAAATTTTCATTCCCGCGAGACCCTTTTTCTTATAAAAACAGTTAGCTTCGTTTTCAGCTTCGGTTTCAGCTTAGATTTGTTCTTATTTCTGTACTGATTTTACAAACTTGTTTCCCCTTCCCCCACACAATTAAAAAACACATTTAAAGTGTCCCAGGCCAAGTGCTTGACTCCTGCATAATTTTATTGTACTTAACGAGAGTAATTTCCGAGATAAATTTACCCAAATCTTACTCAAATAATTTTACCCAAATCTCAGCCTACTAAAGTTGTCCTTCTAATAACAAAACGAGTAGCAACTGTATACTATTATTATAACAGATTATCACTGTTGTCATGATTATTAAAACAAATTAAAGATCTACAAAAGAATTAACGTCAAAAGAGCACATATCTTGAAAGATGGCAAAATAGTTTCTAAAAATATACATTATGCATAGAACAATCAATCTATAACCACACAATTTATCACCAAAAAAGGTAACTTAAAAAACGTCCACGAGAACTATAGGGCCAGTAAATAGATTTTCCCATTTAAAGTACCACCGTAAAAGCACTAATTAGCCTCGCTTTCTTAAAAAGGGTTATAAAATCTAAATGAGCCTATCCCAAGTATAAAAAAAAACAACTTACAAGCGTTAATAAAATGTTTCTTGGCTTAGTTTGTACGTCATCGTGCTGTATCGAATAGAAGGAATTTAGTTTAATGATAGCTCAGTGCAACTTCTACGTCTATGTCAAGGTCAGCACAAGGTCGTACAGACTTGTATGTGGGCTATCCCTAGATATATGACAAATAACAATCTTACATGTCATTGTCTATTCCGTTCTTAAAAAGTTTCTGAAATGTGCATTTTGAGAGCGAATAATATTTGTCATGTATCTGGGGACAGCACTGCCATTGCCTCGATAAAAGATTCCGTGTGCTTGACTCTGGCGTGATTTTGATTTACATGTTGCCAAGATGGAGTTGATTTGGTATGGCAACAGCGCGGTACGGTGAATCAAACTTCAATTTTGAGTAAATCTTTTGATCACGGATCCACGTTGATCTTTTTACACTCCGTTTTGTGCATTTTGACATTGTGCAGAAAAAATCAATGTTTTTGTGCATTTTAACATGAAGTATTAAACCAAACATGTTGGCGGTGGGAATAAATTCATGACAATATTAAATCAATGTTTTGAAGTTTTCTAACAGTTGGCTAACAGAGCTTTTACGGTGTCCGAAAATAATAAATTTCAGTAATTCCAAAATACGCTAAAATTACAACATTCACTTTACGTGTACATGAATTAATACATGGAAGATGATCCATGTGAAACTACGACTGTTTTTACAATACAAAACTGCTTAATATTACGAACTATCAATGCACAACATTAAGAACACATTTCATTCACCAGGTATCTGGCAGAGCAGAAAAATTGACGACCAATAGATCTTTTCGGAGATAGAGCCTGGTCTCGAGGTTATTCCTGTATTTCTATTGCGAATGGTTGATCTTGCCTCTTTCTCTCCAAAAAAACCCAAAAGATATCTAAGTTTTAACGTTTTTTGTACTTATGGGAATTTCACCAATGTTGAAAAACGAGGCTAGTGATGTAACACGACTTTTATTTCCGAAAAGTTCTGCATATGAAAATATTGTCATATGAGCATTCCTTTTAGAGATGTCGAGATTTTTGTGAAGAAAATATATATCTTACATAACTTTCAAATCATAACGAAAAAGATCTAAACACGACAAATTATACCACTCTTTGATAATCAACATATATTATGTGCACGTATAAAATGTTAGCATATAAATTATAACTGATGATTATTTATCTATATGAACCTGACCAAAATGTAATCAACTGAAAACACGTCATCACACCCACTGTATTTTAGTCCAAATTGTTGAGAACCAACCATTTTCAGTATAAAGCCTAATAGAAGTGTAGACTTTTTACCAGAGTCTCGATTCGCTCAGCCTCTACACCGACCACACTGGAAGCGGGGGATGTCAAGGTGGTAGGGACTAAGGTGGGACTTATGTAATTAGTTTGACAGAAGTGGAAAATTACGATAAAGATGGTGGAGGGTTATTTTTACCAAGATGCATTGCATTCGGTGATCAAAATTCGATAGAATCTACTGCTGATTCCACCATAGAACGAATTGCATCATAATGGTAAATATACCCGCACCCAGGGATGGCTCAGCCCCCCTTGTAAATGCCTAAAAACGATTGAATTTCACTGTTTGGTATTGTTTTGGGTTATTTTTATATTGGAGCCCCATTGTTATTTTAGTGACACTACATTACTGCCCGCACCATCTTAATTATTAGGGAGGTTAGATTCAGAACCAGTTCAATTGCGAGTACAAGGTTTCAAAATGCACACCAAAAATAAATGGCTTTATTTGTAAACCTTACATACTATTTTCATGATGCCAAAGGTTTTTCATAAATTAGGCCTTCTCGCTGTCCAATAATTAACTCAATTTCCTCATCTACTCTGGTTTAATTTTCCAAAAGGCGACGAAAGATTTCAGGTTGCAGATTTGAAAATCACAACGTTGTGATGCCAATGGGAGCAACAGTTTTCACAATTTTACTATTTAAATTTCAAGTATCGTGTCTTGGTTCTAAATGTTCTGTAGTAATTATGTGTTGGTTCTAAATGAATGATGCTATAATCGAACAGTAATCGAACAGCTGTCTGCGCATACATTAGTGTGCACCTTAAGATATGCTCGTATATCTTCACATTTTGGTGATCTTACTGCGTTTCCAGCAATGGCTATAAACCACAGCAAATTTGGTATCAAAGGCATTCATTTTCATACAATGTCCAATGTATGTGAACCCATCAGGTCATTCATATGCATATATAAAATGTAGCCTGATATATAAAGTGTGTGCTGTTAATAAAGGTTCCTTAATCAGAGAAATATAGACTTCTAAAATAAAATTTGTATTTCCGGTTCCCAAGGTCCCCATCAATTATCAATGGTTCTTGCTTTCCCTTCAAATTTCTCATCTTTGGTTTGTAGTTGAAAAATGCTGTTACCTGGCACCCGTAAAAGACCCTGGTTAATTTTATGTAAATTCAGCTTTACAATTGTGGCCAGGATCATAATTTAATTTTTGCACTCTGTGTATCTGATACTGTCTATTCACATTACAGTTACGAAAATCAACAAATTTGCATTTGCAAAGATTTTAAAAACACAAGATATGAAAAACTTCAAAATCAAATCAGAAGCATTTAAATATGATACAAAACCCACGCTCCTCCACAGCCTCTTTCTTTTTTTTTGTCCTGCGAATGATTTCCATGTATATCACTGATCTTTGATATGTATTAGTTAAAGTGTATACACGACAAAAAATATTCTTTAAAAATTTCTAACAAGGGTAAAATCTAACAGGGGTAAAATAAAATTTAAAAAAATTAAAAAGACGCTGCGGAGGAGCGCAATACAAAACCTACGCTTTACTGGAATGTAGAATTCGGATGTGGAATAAAAAAAGAATGGAATGGAATATCATAACAATGAACGGAAGTCGGTCGGCCACAGGCAGAGGGGACAGAAAGGCTAGGTGGGCGCTGCTCATTTCACTGGTCAGTTTTGGACATTTACCCCCAGTGTTAAAAATAACTAATACTCATAAACATATTTCAAAATACAATGCAGCTTTAAAATTCTCATATATCCTTTTTTATCCCCCTGTTACAGTGATAATTATATAATTTTGGCTGATATTCCGCTGCGTTCTATTCCACTGTTCCAGAATTCCACGTTCCGAGTTTCAAAAATAGCCAAACAAATGAAAATATACTCTTTAACGTAGAATATCCTAGACTACAGAGTCTAAACTATTTGCAGATTTAAACAGAACTTCGCAAGTTTCAAGTGCCAAAATTTCAAACAGTGGTTATTCACTGCCTTCAATTTGTGTTGCGAAAAATTTCAAATTTGATACTTCAAATTTTGCATTACAAAATGGTTCATTAAATAGCCTTGTCAGATTTTATCTGCTACACAAGAACGGTTCCCAATTTGGTCATCGCACAGTTTGGGCGTTACATTCGCTGTGTGTAAAAATATACACAATTCTAACAACTCTCAGATTTCGAGCAACTCTCGGTCACAGCACAAGACTCTTGTTGCCTGGCTAACAATGGCGAAATTATTCTACATTTATTCCAGACGTAAAAGGAACAAGTGTTCACTACACAGTCCGGGGTTAAACCCGCGGGTTCCCTCGCACAAGCTGAATCACAAATGAGATGCAGTAAAGTCTCACCTTTAATTAGTTGTTTATTATTGCTCCAGTCAGAATTCAGAGTCTGAGCTTCTTATAAAGGCTGGAATTTACTGTACAGTAAAGGCCCATTTCCACTTAAATCGCAATTCGCATGTGATCTTTTGTTTCAAATGTACATACGAACGTACATCCAAAAACTCCCGGATAAAATCAACCAATCAAAATCCTTCTTCATTGAATCAAGACGACGTTCAATTGAATTGATCA
>JAYJMH010075587.1:0-10690 GCA_036873815.1 Phacellophora camtschatica | reverse complement strand
TGATGGCAAATGAATCTCTCTTTACTTTAGGAATATCTAGTTTCATGTAAATATTGTTTGATCTTAATAGTCTGACAGTTTTACTTAGTTTCAGAATATCTTTAAGATATTAACGAGCTGTGCCTTTCAGTGCCTTAAAAACTAAAGTTAGAATTTTATGTTCAATTCTGAGGTGTATGGGTACCCAATGAAGTTGTTTCAGTCATTTCGTGCTACTTTCATGGGCTTTCCTTCCAAGTACAGTTCTAACACTTGTACTCTTTGCGGTCTACTGATTTCATATTTTGGCAGGCCTATCAAAATTACATTTGAATAATATGGTGGGACATAACTATGCCCACAGCTATTGTTTCTGCAGCTTGATATACTAAAACGTTCCTAGCTTGTTTCAATCTATACAGTCCATACATTGCTTTTCTGCACATCTCTGTTATATGTTTTTGCAAATTGAGTTGTTCATCCACGTAGGCTCCAAAGTATTTTATTACATCAGTCCTCTCAATTAGTTCTCCATTTACTTCAATGTTCTTATTCTAAAATTTTGCAAGTTGAAGAGAAAAACCAAAGTATAGGTATTCTGTTTTTAATGCATTCTTTTTCAGTCTATTACTATCTATACAGTCTTTCACAGCAAGACAAATTCCCTGTAATTGCTGGTTGCCCTCATATTCATCTTAGTGACATGGTTTGAAAGATGTACTAAGAGCATGATCATCAGCATAACCATAGATATGTATAGGTTTTCAGGGATAACAGTTGCTATTGTACTGGCATAGATTAAGTAAAGTACTGGCCCTAAACAAGATCCTGGGGGACAGAGCACATCACTTCCTTTAGTGGAGAATATTTTGATCCCACCTTGACCTTGAACTGGCGAAGTCGCAGATAAGATTCAAGCTAGCTAAGAGCTACCCTTAAATACAAAAGTGCATGGATAGTACATCTAACAGGATATCATGGTCCACTGTATCAAATGCTGCACTAAGATCAATTGCTACTAATGCTGTTACTTCTGGCTTTTCTATATTCTATAAGATATCATTAAATATTTTAACAAGTGCTGTTTCATTAAGATATCATTAAATATAGCCTTCTTTGTATGCTGACTGATGTCTGGAAGTAAAGCATTGCTGCAGCAATGTACAATTAACTGTAGTAGAGCAGATTTTTCAAGTAATTTTGACAAGAAACTCAAGTTGCTTACTGGCCTATAGTTGTTTAATAAAAGTTCCAATCCTATTTTCTTCAATGTTGGTCTGACAATTGATGTTTTCTATTCCTTTGCAAAAACTCCTTGTTGCAGTGACAAGTTGATCAGTTTAGTGATAACTGGAAGAATTTTCTTAAGGATGATGTCATTTGTCAATATATTTGTAGGCATGACATCTAGTTCATAGGATTTTGTTGACATTCCTTTTATTAGTTTCTCTACATCTTCCTGTGTCAAAATTTTGAACTTGCTAAACTCTGCAATTGAATGATTCTTTTTTGAAACATATTTTGGTTTCTCCATAAGTTCATCTCTATTTTTTTGTATCTTGTTTGTAAAAAACTCAGCAAACTCTGTGGCAAGTTGATCTTCTGATTTCCCTTCTGGCATCTGATTTTCTGATTTTGATCCTGTTATTTTGTTGAAAGCCTTGTATAGTGCTTTTGTATCTCCTTTGCACATTAGAATTTTGTCAGACAGAATTTTGGTTTTCTTTTCTAATATCATGTAATTATATTTATTTCTTTCATGTCGTTCTCTGTACTTAATCCATTTCCTTTCCTCTCTTCTGACCTTTCTTTTCTGATCAGCTACTTCTTGATCAAACCAATCTTTCCTCTGTCTGATAACCATAGTGAATGTTTTAACAGGAGCTACTAAGTCTAAACTTCTCTTAACCTCTCCCTCCATTAACTTTACACATTCATCACCTGATTCAACAGAGTTGTTGATACATGTGAAATCCATGTTGTTACTCAATTCCTCAATATTCAGGTTTTTCAACTTCCTCTGTGTTCTGGTGACTTTTGAGATATTCTCTTTTGGAATGTTCACCTCAGCTATTACACTTCTGTGATCTGAAATATAAATCCCAGGTTTACAGTTAACTATCATTTTGCTACCAGACTCTGTAAACACATGGTCAAGTGTGTGCCCTTTATTGTGTGTTGAGAATGTCACATGTTGCTCTAATCCAAGGGATTCCATAGCTCTAAGATAAGTATTAGCATCTTTATTATTCATATCATCAATCCAGATGTTGAAATCACCCATTATTATAAAGTTTTTATGCTGTAATAAAATTTCACTCAAAAATTCAGGATATTCTTCTAAAAATATTGCTGTTTCAACTGGGTGGGTCAAGGATCGAGGTGGGCGATAATTTGAGCATGATATGAAGTGAAACATTTTTATAGCAAGCCCTCCATAGACCAAATTCAAATGATTTCTTTTCCCCAGCCTTAATCCTTTTTACTTTGATGTAGCTTCTATGAACAAGACACAAACGACCTCCTGGCCTTCACTTTCTGTGTTGAAATTCTGCCTTCCAGCCATCACTATTTAAGCAGCAACTATTTTTCCAAACTTTATCCTTGTTATTGGTTGTAATCCATGTTTCTGTAATTCCCAAAATATCAATATTCAAGTCATCAATGTGCTCTAACAAGGCATGCTCTTTATTTTTCATTGACTGAGCATTAACAAGCATTATCCTAGACTTCTCTGACATTTGCTGCACTTCGTGATTTTGCTTTCTGTTTATAGTCACAAGATTACTTTTGTTCACTCCCTTTTGACAGATTGTTGATTCCCAATTATCAGTGCTGATATTTGAGGCACTGCCATTGTCCTCCACAGGGCCTATTCAGTATAATCAAGTTTGAGTAATTTGCCATGCAGCAGCATACACAGTATAGGTTTGAAGCATATATTTCGCATATATTAACTGTCTTACATTACGTAATGAAAAGATAATACTAGAAAAGAAACATTTGCTAGAGGAGACCGGTGCAACGGCTAAATATTTTCATAGAAAGATTGAATATTGGAAACATTATTCAAAACGTTTCGAACTTTGATGAAATTAAGAGTGGCTGTAAGAATTTCTAAATAAGACACAGATGATAGTCTTTTGTCCCCATATAAATACATTTCCAAAAGATAATCATTTTAGAGATCAGTTATTCCATGAATAATCAGTATATGATTAATGGTGGCGAGAAAACCTCTTCTCGATGAGATGAATGCTTGACAGAGCAGAAAGTGTTCCTCGTCCGTCATTAGTTTGACATAGTACATTTATATTCTCTTGAAAATTATGATTGAATTAATGTAGATTTAACTTACTCCAAACGACATGTAATTGAATAAGGATTGCGAACCCTTTGGGATCTTGAATACCGGGAGGTAGAATAAGTGCTTCTATTGCTTGTTTAGTTGGATCTGGGTTAAATGACATTTTCTATTGGTGTGCCAAAGTTTGAATTATGTTTAAATCATGGTTGAGATTGTCAGCTGCTATATCAGGGTCATAAACTGTGGTAAAGAGGGAAGTGTCATCTACAAACAAATTTTCATTACATTTCAAATTTTCTATTAAATTGTTAATGTATGCTAAAAAAAATAAGGTTCCGAGAATAGAGCCCTGGGGCACTCCCGCCGATACGTTTCCCCACTTAGAAGTTTTGTTGTTTAAAACCACGCGATGTTTACAATCTTCTAAAGAACTTTGAATTTATGTCAATAGTTTAACAGAAACTCCAGAACGACATAATTTGAAAATTAATCCATCATTCCACACCCTATCAAATGCTTTTGAAATGTCAAGAAAAACAGTACGAACATCAGGAGAGAGGTTGCAGTCAAAGGCTATAAATATGATGTGTAAAATAGAGAGCAATTGGTTTATAGTAGAGTCCCTTGGGCGAAATCATGATTGGTTAGAGTATACTTGATTATTTGCGCTTAGATGTTGATAAAGGCTGTCAGAAAGTAGTTCTTCTAAATTTTTCCCAAAAATTGGGAGTAAGGAGATTGGGCGATAGTTTTGTTTCAAATTTTTGGTGGTCTTTTGGTGCATAGGAACATCATTTGCTTTTTTCTATTTGTCTGTAAAGACACCTTGTTCCAAACAAGTTCTGTAAATAATTTCCAAGTAGGCGAGTAGAGACTTATTGCATAATTTTACCATTCTTATTGAAACATCATCCCAGCCATGGGTTTAGAAAAGTGAAATATTAATGTTGCTTTTCAAGGGGGTATCAGTCTGCATTTCACGAAGAATTGTACTGTCAGTATTAGTAGTGGTGCATTGTTTAATGAAATGTTCGTCAAAGATTTCTGCATCTTTAGTAAAATCAAGAATAAAAACATTATCTTCGAGTAATGTTGGGATAATTGGTGTAGTTGCCTTATTCTGTAGTAATTTCGTTTAACATTTTCAGTCAACTCTTTTCCTTTAGAAACCATGCTGTTCGTACGTTCTAGTTTACCACCAGGAGTTTACTAGTTTACCATCGTTCTAGTTTACCATCAGTTTACCATTTAAGAAATGGAGCCCTGGAGCTCTAAAATAATGCGATAGAGCCCAGGATCTCGGAAGTTTTGCCTTTTAAAGCCTGGAAACCGGGGCCCGGAGCCCGTTAAAATATAGCCTAGAGACCCAGGGAGCGATAACCCTCAGGGAACCTTAATGGATCAGCTGCAGTCCACAAGCACCCTACATTTTCATGTAGACGAATAATTTAATATAATAAACGATCTCTGTGAAAAAGAGATCCTTAGACTGATAACTACCACTAATTATAGAGGGAAAACACAAAATTGGGTGACACAAAATGTTATGCAACAATGGAGCCCTCGTCTGGAAGGTGTTCCTATCGATCAGAGAAAATTATAGCTCTAAATAATTTTACAAAATCTCCCTAACTACTTAAATTCAATTCAAATCTCGAATTAATGTATAATTTCTTTCCTTATATTTAATATATCTTAATAATATTAATTTGCTACATTGATACACTGTGTTATACACCATAACATTCATATTTGCTGTAAAATTGTTACTGTTGAATTTTCCTTTACCTTTGCGATTTATTGTTAGTTATTATACCTTGACCTTTACAATATATAATTAGTTTTAGTTTCTAGTCCTGAATGGTTAATATGTGTTTTCTCTGGGTCATGGTATCAATTAATAAATAAATTTGATTTGAAATCCTTGGATCTTTTTGGTAATGCAGAACTTTTGATAATGATAAACGGTAATGGTAGAAAATTATGCATGGAAAACAAGAATTCTTTTCTGTGCCGTAACGGATGGGCTGAACCGACTAAGCAACGTTGGCTAAACAATGATGGCTGAACTGAAGGATGTGACATGTTCTTAAAAAATTGAGCTACTCAAGGATCTCCAACATGGGATTAGCCAATGTGAGCAGGAACACTGAAAGCAAAAGCTGTGACTATGTGACTGGGACTATGTGACCATCAAGGTAATTAAAAAGAATTGCTTCATTGATGAAATGAAATTGAAAAAACAGGATCTAAAATCCTTGAGGTACCCAAAATAGAATAGATTTAATATTACTATAAGCATTATTTATTTAAACGGAATGCTCTTGCCGTTTTTAGTAGAAATAAAAAAAATGAAGGGAATTTTCATCGAATCCGTATGCAAAGGGTTTAGCTACAGTAAGTCGTGGGAGATGCAATCGAAAGCTTTATGTAGATCCGTCAATAAAAGGCTCCGAAGGTAGATCCATGGTTTTCCATTCTTCAGGGTATATGTATTTGATGCTCAACAATAACTGACAAAAAATCAGAAATAGGTGAAATGATTGAAGAGAAGGAAAATAAACAACTTTTTGAAGATGAAAATTACAGATAGTGCTAAATAAAGCAATGACATTGTAAATTGCCTCAAAATTGGAAGATATGCCAAAACAAATGAATGTCAATTGCATACTGAAAAGGTAACTACACCCATTTTCCATATAATTATGACCTTTTAGGATTCATCAATTTTTCTCCTTATACTGTGTAGAGTGCAGGAAAATCTGTGTTTGCATGTTTAAAGATTGCAGGGATTAATTATTTTATTGAAAAACTATTATGGCTCTGACAAGGGCCCGATAAATCATAGAAAATATGTACGCTTTATTCCTATAACAATATTCAGACTGGATGAAGTTTTCGAAAATGTATCTGTTGCTTTAAGGATCTTCCGCACACTACCTTTTTGCAATAGTGTAACTTCGATAGAACGATCTTTCTGCAAGCTAAAATTGATTAAAAGCTCTTTGCGAAGTACCATGGCCCAGGAAAGGCTTTATGATTTGGCCGTGTTGAGCATAGAAGATGAAGAAAATGGACTTTTTGTGACGTTATTAAGGCATTTGCGGTAAAAAGGCCCGCAAGGCTTTATTTTAACATTTGTCGAATCTCTTTTTTAATGAAATAGAAGTAAAGATTAACTAAATGATTTAACTTTTTTGTAATGACATGAATGTCTGCAATTTGAGCCATTTTTGAGCATTTGCCCCAACAGCTTAAAACCGAATTTCGGCCTCTTCAACTCAACGCAGAACAGAAATTTTCCGGCGGAAAATAGTACTTACAATGTTTTTCACACCAGGACGTGCCGTTTTCCTCTTCTCTTTTCACTGAAATTTCTAGAAACGGGTGTCAAATAGAACAATTTTTTCTAATAGATCTTTTAATCGAAATTTTCCTGGAGCCATGTAGGAAAATATTTTTATGCAGAGACACACACCAGTCTGTTTGGCACCAAGTACGCCCTTTGAAATTTTCAAATAGCGAAAAAAGAAAAATTGGGAAATTTTGATGCGTTGTCCGACATTGAGGAGCAGCTGAGGAACACCGCCACACCCCTCTTCTTGACGCAGGTGATAAGTTAAGATAAGAGAAGGTTTGGTTTGCATTTTAAGAATGATGACATTCAGTGAAACCAAGTCACATCCAGTGATCTCTCTGTCGTATGAAACATGTATTCACAAACAGGTATTCCGATTCCGATTGAATAGAATTGAATTTATAAAAGTTGCACTGGTCTCATCCCATCCACATCATACATCACATTCATTGCAATTCGTTGTTGGATGCAACACGAAATTGATTCATTAAAATGGAGGAAAGCACCATGGAACAGTCTTTAGTTGAATACAAGCAACAGGTATCCATTTTTATTTTTATAATAGCGTCTGTTCAAACTTGAGTAAAGCAAAAGTATTGCACGAAATGTTAACCTCAACAATTGCGAGTCTTGCACTTTTTGACCTTGAAATTATCTTCAGAAAGACTTATCTTCAGAACAGCAAAACTATTTTCAAAATCGAAAACCTTCATGAGTTTTTCTTGGACAAACATAAGAATTAATAAGAACAGTAAAAGGATTGCCTTTAACTGTATTTTAGATACTTTTTTTTCTAGTATTATCATTATTATTTGCGCGCTGAGCATTATACCGGTACTTGGTCCTGCTCAGTATCAATGTAGAAGTAGAAGTAAGGGTGAAAACGAAATATTTCTTGGCTGTATAATTTTTTGCCCTGCTAATTATGTTGTCTGAAAGTTTTATCAAGTTTCTCCATGAATAAATTAAAATAACATTTTACATGTTCTTTCAATGAAACACCTATGAAGTTACGATCATTTGGATACCCACACTTGGAGTGATGAAACCCTGGACTGCAGAGTACGCACCTTTTTAACAAGATCTCAGGTGTGCCAGAGCAAAAATTATGTGGGTGCGGGGTGTGCTACAAGGACAAAATATCCACCCAAATGTGCAAACTGATACGAAAAGTAAATTTAAATTTTAAGCAGTAAATTTTCTGGGGAACTCCTAGGAAAGGTCGGAAAGCTGGGAAAACTGGGTATTTTGAAATTTCCTTGCACAACACAAGACTGACATTGCAAGAAGAGCAAAATGTTTGATAAGCAGAATTATTTACAAGATAAACACAAGAATGAAGCTTTGGAAATGTGACCAAACTTACTGTGATGTGTAATAAAAGTGTAAAAGTTACATTTTGTCATTGTGTGTTTCTACAATACTTGTCTAATTTCACTCAGGCCTGACCATAAAGATTTTTGCAGGCACTGGGAGTTACTCCTGTGCGCAGACGATTTTTGTCTAATTTGTAAGGACAAAAGTATCAATACAATATATGATAACCAAAATACAAATTTCAACTGTCTGTGTGACTGGTTTATAGAAAATTAGTTAAGCAATCACTTTAGACAGGATAAAACAAAAAGTATTCTTTTTGCATGGAAGAAAAGCAAGAGCACAAACAAACTAAACATCAAAAGGGATGACATCAAGATCAAACAGCACTCACATGTCACTTACCTCGCATGTATTCTTGATAAAACCTTTTCTGGAGAATCAATGGCAACAAAAATTTTTGAGAAGGTAAATGGCAGGCTGGAATTTATCTACGGGAAACAAAATTTTCTTAATTACAGCCTTAATATTGCTCTCTAATATTGTCATTCAGCCACATTTCGATTATGCATGTTGTGTGTGGTATCAAACACTGAGTTGACCCAATTTATGTGCATGCAGTGTCTCATTTTGGATTCAAAGGCTCCGGGCCACAAGTGAGCTGTAAACGGCTCAACCTGCCCATGCAATCAGACCCTAAGTCACAAAGATCCTGGAATTTTTGTAACAATACTTTGGTATGTATGTTATTATCTCTTCAAAGAGATCTGACTGATGATATTGACAGTGTATAATCAGCTTGAATTTGGCCCATAGTGTTTGGACTTGATAACAGTTTTGTTGAATTATCACGATATAGATGCATCCGTGCTACACAATCACTCGCATTTAGCTTTGTCCATGATTTTAGATGAGCTATGGTTGATCCTGGGAAATTTCTGCGTCAGATCCTGGGAATCCAGCGAAAAACTCGAACTGGGGAAATGAGCAAAATTCCCGGGAAAGCTGGGCCTAGGTTGTTAATAAAAATTTGCAAGAATTTCCCGGGAAATCCCGGGAAAGCTGGGATCCCAGAAAACCCAGGATTCCCGGGGAAAACTCGAACTGGGGAAATGAGCAAAATTCCCGGGAAAACTGGGCCTAGATTGTTAAAAAAAATTTGCGAGATTTTCCCTAGGAAATCCCAGGAAAGCTGGGTAAGCTGGGATCCTAGAAAACCCAGGATTCCCGGGAAAAACTCAAGCTGGGGGAAATGAGCAAAATTCCCGGGAAAGCTGGGCCCAAATTGTTAATAAAAAAGCTGGAAACACAAAAAACCATGGAAAAGCTCGAGCTGGAAGGAAATGAGCAAAATTCCCGCGAAAGCTGGGCCCATATTGTTGATAAAATTTCACGAATCCAATGGTAGTTTTTGTTCTTAGCAAAACAAAACGACGAAGTTGGTGAAAGGATTCTCTTTTGGATGATTCTCTTTTGCAATGATGGGAACCATCTGATACTATGAGTACTGATACTGTGAGTACTAAGAGTCTCTGAAGAAAGAATTAATATCTGTTTTGAATCACATTTCGTTCATGAATTCATCATCATTAAACAAAACTTATTAACATACATTATTGACATATTAACATAAAACATTAACATACTTAAACATAGTAATAACAATAATAGCATTAAAATACGCATTAACATTGTCATGCACATCCAGGCAATAAATAATATCCGAAAGGATACCAGGTTGGTGTATATGACTGAGTAAAAAAATTATGAAATTGTGGCGAATTGTCGAACAATTATTGTTGAATAATTAAATAACTGTGCACAGCAAAGTTAAAATATCAAGCAATGAAAATTCTGATACGAAGTTAAACCGTGCCAATAGTACACTTTTGTTATTACATTACCTACGTCGAACTTCAGTTTGATTCCTTTTACAAAATTTTGCTCTGCCTTTCAGCATGTGGGATCCTGAATTTTTTTATGTAGCTCAATAGAGAAAAATCGATGAGCAACCAACTGGGTAAACAATTCCAACAAGCGTGATGCTGGAGGAAAGATTAACCAACGGATTTAAACGAGCTTGATCCTGACATAGTCAATAGAAAAAGAACTGGTCTGGAAGCCTATTGTTCTCCGCTATTGTTTGTGCGCAGATGTTGATTCACTCTCAAAAGCTTGGTCACGTGCCGAAGTGAGTGCAAGCAGTCCTGAATGTTGAACATGGCGAACCGAGATGTTGTTTCTGACGATTTTCTTTTCGGAGAAACCCTGGAGCGTGCTCTTGATTTGGTAATGGACGACGAAAAATTTGAAAGTGAATACGATATCGAAGTACTTTCTGCGGTAAAAGAGGTTAGTAAATTTTGTTAAGATACGTATTTTTCTGTCTATTCTTGTTTTGAAATACCAACCTCACGGACAACAACATTCATTTTCATGGCAACAGAATCAACGAAGAAATCGTTTTTTAAACAGAGATTTTTACTGTCATGTCTTCAAAACTCTTATTTTATTTTATTTTTTTTAATTATTCTTATATTTAAAGAAATATGAAGGAGCTAAAACGCCCTGCGCTAAATATAGAATTCGATTCAACTAAACGCAAACACGCGCAATGAAAATATACTTCCTGTGATCCATATATATCTGGGTACCAGCACAGCCGAAAAATCTTTTGATTGGCTGAAGCGCCGCCATTATGAATCAGCCAAAACATAGGAAACGCTGCA
>JAYJMH010075576.1:0-10691 GCA_036873815.1 Phacellophora camtschatica | reverse complement strand
TTTTCAGGTAGCGACAGTACATACGAAAATGAGGAGTCAGAAGACGAAAGTGAAGTTGACTTTGAATAGAAAAAGTGATATTTTGCTTGAGTTTAGAACTGGTATGCTCCTATGCTTACAATAATTCTATAATATTACCTTCGATCCATTCTTTGTTTTGACACAGCAGATGTGTACAGTATTTGATAGTCAGTGTATAAGTTAGCACAATATGACAATAATAATTAAAAAGCAAGGGGTGGGGCACAAAGCCCCTTCTCTCATTTTGGTCAAAAAGGTCATTTTAGGGGTATTTTGGCTGGGGGATGATAACTTATCGGTCTTGGCCTGTGGATTGGTTCATTAATATCAATTTCATGATTTTTACGGCGTCGAATATATGATTACGCTGATTTTATGAGACAATTTGCTCCATTTCAGACATTACCCCCTGACCAAAAACGCTCAAAGTTTTGCGAGGGTCCCCCAAGCCAATTTTGTTCCGCGCATTTCTCCGGTATTAAAAACACCTTTAAAACAAGGTCTGCTGAAATTGGTCACGGATTCCTAGTATTTTCCTCTACTACATTAATACTGGAAAGGGAATTTTTTACACAAAGAGAAATATTTTTGAATACTAAAATGAGCTCGGTGATGATGTTTTATAACGTCGTTTGCATTTTAAAGTATATCAAGTATATTTTAAAACAATAACTGCAGAGATACGATTATTTGAAAATTGTCTCAACACGATTTTGCAACGATTTTGCAACGAACTTGCAATTTGCAACAATTTTTCACGAAATTGCAAGGATTGAAACGTTTGATGGGAAAGTGTGAAACGATTAAATCGTTGCTGAGCCTCTTTCAAAATTGTTTGTTTTGTTTTTTGAAACGAATTTTGAATCGATATGCAACGATTAAATGTAAACAATCGCTAAGCTACTACCAAAATATTCATTATTGTGAAAAGTAACGCAACCCTTTCCCTATAACTGCACATGAATAACTAGTATTGGTAAAAAAGCGAATTTTGGTGACTTGAAAAAAGAAACTTTTGTGAATGAAAACAGAAATGAAGAAATAATTTATAATTATGATTAATAAGATATCATGATATTATGCCATTATTATTAATTATTATAATTATAAATAGAAATAATTATATTGATATTTATCATTGACAAGGTTTAATTTTGATAGTTGCAACACGAAGTATTGACAAAACAAGTTTGTGTTTAGAACAAGACACTACACAAACAAAATGTATACCGTTGAATAAAGAACCTTTAAAAAGTTAAAATATTTTTATTTTCTCAAAAACCTTTCCAAAACTAAGTTTCTGTTTATTAAAATTTGTAAAAATTACATGATTTAGCGAATAATAAAATTTGAATCGAGATATCTAATACTTACCTTTGAAATTTTTGTAGCTTGGTATCCATTTTCTTCATAGTCAAAACTATGAATGTAGAAAGTTGTTGTATAAATCAAATGGGATATTATATACACCAAAGACAAATACAATCAGTTAATCTGTGGATCAATACCAACACACAGTGGGCCAAGAAAAGAAAAAAACATGGTTATTTATCCCTTTTCAGATAAAAAAAAATAACCATCCTGATAAATTTGCATATACACCAACAACAACAATCACTTTTAAATCCTGATATATTTGCATATACACCGACACCAACATCAACAATCACTTTCCACAATCCAAGATTCAGAAGCTACAAGTGATAATAACGTCTATAATGTATACTACAAATTACCATTAGATATATTTGCTGAAAATTTTAGGTAACCCATTATTGAATTTGATTAAGTATTAAAACAATTTACAGCCATCAAGAAAACAGCACAATGAATTTTAAAACATAAATCAGCGACCAAGGCACATACCTTGCATATCCAGAGGACAATGATTTCAGCTGATCATAGAAGTCAACGACAACTTCGCAAAGTGGCAGCGAGTATTTTAGCATAACTCTGGTATCGTCTATAAATTGTACTTGCATTTGTTTACCACGCTTATTCTTAAATAAAGTACTTCATGTAGTTAATAAAAATTAGTAACAGTGTCCTGATCCAGTAATAATGATTAACTAACATTAGAACAGAAAACAGGATTTTGGAAAATAATCACTGTTTGAACTTATTTAATTATTTGCAAAAAGTGATAAAGCGACTTAAAGTTCTATTCACTGATAATATAAAACAAACATAGCTAATGATCATAAACTTATTTCTTGCATTCTTCGGGTCCTAAATTCTTTTAGAGATGGGCTTTTGTCACCTTCAGCCAGACCTAAAAACTTATGATATGAAATAAACATCTGTGACGTAAATAAATTGTCATATAAATTTTGATATTAGTAAAATCATAAATAATAACAATGATGTTGTTTATAATACAGTTTTTCCCTGCAATGCTCGTCAAAATATTTTTTTAATTCAATCTTAAATGTTTTGAAAAGGACAATATGCTCGGGATGATGCGACTAGTGCATGCGATGCAGATAAAAACATCTTGATTAATGAGATTAACTATTAATTAATTTTAATTAATCGATTTAATGCAGTTACATTAAAACATTCAGAAATCCAGAAAAGCGTTTAAGAACAAATAAAATTCAGTCTTCTTGTTTTCCGTAGATTCATTAAAAAATCATGCGCCGAAAGATATTAATAGTTTTCGGAGATATAAATGTACAATTTTTTCTTAAACATGTCTCAAAATTCCTCAGTAAAATTGGTAACAAAAAGAAAGGAGATAAAGTTTATAAATAATGTCTTTGCTATGATAATAACAATGATATAACCAAGAGAAAGGGCATGCAGAATAAGATCAACAATAAAACATAACAAGTAACAAAAAGGTACGGAGATATGGACAAAACATATGTTAAATGTGAGGAAAAAATACACCACTTTAACAAAAGTCCATCATTTTGGGAATTTTTCAAAAGTTCAAGATATTAACTTTTTGACTTGAGACTTGGATTGGGAATAAAAGAGTTAGTCAATATATGTATTTTCATTATTTTTTCCTATCTACAAATGTATTTATCAGCGTTTAAACCTAGAAAGATTATGAAAGATTTGACAGTAAAATTGTCTCGAAGTGAAAAATTTCACCCCGAGCGTTTTTCTCGGTCAAATCCCTTACAAATTCTCAAACATTAGCGTTTTTCTCGGTCAAATCCCTTACAAATTCTCAAACATTAAATTCTTAATTCAAGAATTCAGCAGCTATAGATACGTATTTACGAAAATTTACACATTGACTAAGTTTTGTACGAGGAGCCTGAATTTGAAATCAAACATTTGATTGAGCGAAGGATTGATTAAATTCATAATGGAAAATTTTTGTTAAAGCGGTGTATTAAACGTGCCTAGCCTGCCAAAGTTTCGATATGACTTGTTTCCGGAAGAGGTCACGAGTTATGCATAGCCATTCACAAAACCCAGCAGGCTGGTGCTCAGATTAACGATCTCTGAAGGATGGACAGCTAACTGAAATTTGAGATTCGCGGCTGGGATCCGAAGTCACTCAAGCGAGAGGCAGGAATGCCAACCACTACGCCAAGCTCCCGTCAATTGGGTTAAAAAAACACATATATAGTGTTTTATACGACGCTAATTAACTATGATGAGGTGGATGGAAGAGAATATATTTCAAAATAAGAAAGTTTCAAAACCCTCTTATATCTGCCAGAAAATTAAAGAACCCTTGTCAGTCAAATATTTTTGGAAAGTAATACCTTTTTTAACGACAAGAAGGAATATGCAATTCAAGTATATCAAGTTTAATTTTGCTGAAGTGAAAATGATATATTCATAAATGTTTTTTAAAACGGTCTGTATTTGTGACAATTGTTAAGCATATGGAACTTTTCGACATTAAAATTTCGAAACCCTTTTTGGTGCTAAAATTCAGGAACCTTCTTGCAGGCTTCTACACATCTAGTTTAATAGCTGATCCCTGTGTTACATTTAAATTGTAGATTGAACAGTAAGAGATAAGTAAAATGAAAAAATAATTTAAAAAAGAGAAAAACTAATTAGATAATTAGAAGTTCCCGTGAACTTTTAGATGATCATCAATTCCAGTGTCTTTATACCTACAAGTTGGATTCTAAAGAATAAAGATCGGGTTTAAAACGCAGCGTTATGAGTCTTCGTGTGAGTTCATTTTAAGTTTTATGTTTCACGTTTTACCTAAGGTACTCCAGTCAGTCTCGATGAAGAATAAAATATTCCTACTATAATAACTTATGAAAAGAATACTTATAATGTTATGATAATAATAATTACCAGGTGACCCAGAAAGTCGTTAAGGATTTAAAAGACTATTGTGACTAAAATCATAGTCACAAGAAAAAAGCGGAATTACGTTTGCTGTGCTAAGATCTCGGTGAATCCCCAGCTAAATCAATTTCTTTGAGCTGGTCAGCCAACTCTATGTTTTAAGGTGATGACAAATTTGAGATTTGAAGATGAATATCTCGGCCCATACGCCACCAGTGTTGCTAAATAAGGCATTCATTGGTAAGTTAATAATTATTAATTTACTAAAAAAACATTTGGGTGCTATTCAAGTTATATTTTAGACACTACGCTCTGTCAAATCCTTTTTGGGTCAGCCGGTCTCACAATAACTTAAACTACTTATAATAACAATACCTGACACAGAGTGATAATTCTGCCCATGTATTCTTGAGGAAAGATCATTGTTCCAATAACAATAGGTTCAAGAAAATGATCAACTTTTATCAACTCAGGAAACTGAAAGTGTAAATAAAACAGCAAAATCAAAAGAAATGTAACATTATATCTTTAATTAAACAGCCAGAGTATAATGATATTGGATAAAGAGACCCCCTGCTCATTAATTCTTTTTATATATATATATATATATATGTATCCACCGGTAGTTATTCGGACATCCCGTTAACGTATTTCACAAGTTTTCACCGTGTCTGAAAACAATAACTGATATCATCGGTACCAATATTCTAGCAAAAACGAAACAATAATTTTCAGCAATTTTAAACAACTCACCCCGTTTATTTAGACCATTGTTTATAGAATTTTAGCAATTTTCTGCCCCCACCCATTTTTTAAATGTTGATAAATTTGGGAAACTAAAAAAAATATATTTGGAAAACAATAAGCATCATAGTTAGAAGTGACAATGTAGAGATAAATTTAACTAATGAAACAACAATTGCAACACATCAGAATTTCAAACAGGCAACAATATATTTACTATTTTTAGTTAAAGATTTACAGGACTAAAAGTTTAAAGTAACCTCTGACGGTGTCAGAATGTTTAGTTCTTTTGCATCTTTTCCTTTCATTTTGGCTATAAAAAGGAAAACAAATTATGTTCATTGACACCAGCACGTAAGAAAACAAATTCAAAATGGTATAGTTCCTGTATTCAAGAAGAACTGAAAAGAAATGTAAAATGAAAGATAAATTTATCAAACAAATCGATATTAGCATTTTGCTATAAAAGTCTTCATTGAGTTAAAATAGTTTTGCTCTCAAACACTTTAGCAAAGCTAGCCGTAACACAACTTGTGGGGTTTCTTACTCCCAAAATAATATGCCACTACGACAAAAATTCGGGCAAAGATGGAAAACCATCTGCAAAATATTTTTAATTTGTATTTATATATTTACACTTACCGTAATAATTCAATTAAGCCCCCCTCTCGAATAAGCCTCACTTTTTTGACAAAACAAATAACACTCTTTTTAGATATTATTATGCATCTTTTTTAGATAATATCATGCTTTTTTTTTAAATAATACTCTCAGGGAAGCTGACTTTTGTATACGCCCTCTCTCCAATAAGCCCCCTTCTCAAACAAACCTCCTATAAAATGTCAGATTTTGAATAAGCCCCCCCCCCCGGGCTTAACCGAATTATTACGGTATACCAGGTATCAACGGATACAATGAAAATAAAATTATTTCAAAAGAGCCACATTTTAAGTAGAATACGAAGTTTCATCCCTTTGTATACCTGCAACCCTGTTTGCAATAAGAAATAGAGAAATAGGGGTGATCATTCAAGGGGGTGGGAGGGGGGAGCAAAGCGCTGATTCGAGAGTAGGCGCTGATTCTAGAGTAGCTTGCAAGAAGTAAAAATAAAGCTCAAGTGAGTCTGATTTAATTTTGTTAAGTCACTGCTTCATAATTGCTTAATTTGTTTTTCCTTTTTTAACGTCTATCTACCTACAGACCTATTTCCATGTTAGTTCTGTTCAGCTAATGAAAAAGTAACGTAAAAGCGACTCTAATTATTTATTGGCCATCATAAAATAATACATTACTTAAATCTTGATATTGAAGACAGTCACTCCATCATAGTTAATAGAAATATTTATATTGACTATAACTCCATTCATCACACACTAATTAGCTTAATTGAAACTATAGGAGGTGCCCTGGACGATAAATAATTTGGATGATGTGTTTTTAATCATCGTGACAAATTTATTGATACTGTTAATTTATGGTATTTTACAGCAAAAGCGGGAAAATTATGCTGCGAGAGAAAAAATCCTCCATTGTTGTAAGTCTTATTTCTTAGGAATCAATGTTTCAATTAATGAAAGCAATTTACCTCTTTGCTTATAATACTAATATCCATTATATCCGAATCGGCAATTTTTTCAAAACTCTTCACTGATCTTAAATCTGTCAGAAAATAGCTTTAAGATAATAGGTTATCATTGAATTTTGGCAAATTTTTTTCATTCTTCCTTTTCACGCATTTCTACTGACATTATAATAAAAATTGGCAAAAACTCACATTGAAAACGTCAAATTTGTTAGGCTCATACTACATCTCTAAGATAAAGATCTCAGCTGGAAGTAGCATCTGAGTGAACTTTAAGAAAAACTTTTAAGATTACCTTGTAAGACTATCGAAATTAAAAATTGCCTTTTCTCTCATTTGCTAATGTTAGTTGGTGCTAAATAATGGGATGAATTATATAGTTTGGGTCTAGAATAGTTTTGATTCTATTTATCTGCCAACTGTATTGTATTTATCTGTATTTACAACATGTATAAATTTGATCGTATTGTTCACTAAAAGTAATACTGAACTGAACAAAACCGAAGTTTCATAATCCAATCTTTCTATTTGAGAAACTATCGAAATGATACAAGAACCATCAATTAATTTTTTGTTGTTGCTTAAACAGGTAATGTAACCTTACTTTTATTACAATAGTATGATTGGAATACCGATTACACTTTACCGCAATTTTCAGCTTTTATTTCAAGCCTGGAATGCCGATTACAGAACCCCATGAAGTACGTAGTCTTCGTGCAACAAAATCATTACTTACCACGATAGGGTACATTTGGTGTCGTAACAATTGCAGGTATACCATATTCCTACAATACAAACACAAAAATTTGTAAAACAAAAACATACAATATGTAGTCTATACAAAAGAAAGGAATAAAATTTGTAATCTTTTTATAAGTATTTAATAGAAAGTAAACAAAAACTCTATGTACAACTCCATTTCCTCAAATTAAGCTGCTCATAAGCTTCAGTTCACTACCATCTTTAAATACAAAACAAGCACAGTCACGTTTGAAAAGACAAACAACTAACTTGCTCAATCCTCTGTCTGAAAACATCCATGTGAAGTATACCAAGGAACCCTAACCGCCATCCTTGACCAAGTGCGGCACTACGAAGCAAAAATAAAAAAAAATATGTAAATATAGGAAGGGTTGTTTGAGTATTACGTTGGAAAGAATTTACTTTGCGCTGTTAGATTTTCAGATTCTTTCTCAACATATCGCATAAGGCAGCAAAATCACGGAAACTAAATTATGCAGAAAAGCAACAACGTTTAATGGCTAATTAATCCCATTTACAGACAGTTAACAGTGTCTATATCATAATTTCAAAAAATGAAATAATTTCTTTGATAACCCATCTTTTCTAATAAGTTTCAATTTTCAAATAGATCAAAGGAATCCTTCGAGCTTTAACAAAATATCATATCGTCAATCCTTGAATAGTTTGGTGCACGTTGAAGGCAAAAACAAGAAAACATAAACAAAAATTAACACAAACCTGGAGTCCGGATAAACAGTTACGCTAGAATCATTCAGAGTGAGTTTTTCTATTGCGGTTCGAAGGCTTGCATACGAGGCTTGATCCGTAGGGTAAATGCCAGAGAACACCTATTGTTATTAAAAAGATCAACTGGAAAAATATTCACAATTGTAATCAAGAATTCACAAAAAACTAGATTTTGCAGATACATAAGAGCTATCCTATATAGAAAGTTTCCACCTCTTATTTGTGTACAACAGTTAAAGTTGTATTTTAGAATATATTTTTGTTTATAGGATATTACAGAAACTTGAATTTGGTTTTTACTAGGGTAGGCTAATCGAAATTAAATTATAAGTCAGCTCAAATTGTAAAATATTTTCATAGACTGCTGTTGTCAATGAGATATTATCATATAATCATTTCCTCGCAAAACCAAAGACGACTGGAAATGTAAAATGAAAATGCAGACATTACCAAAGTTTTTAGAATAAATGGATATAAGATGAAAGAAGCACAGACTGATATTGAAGAATATTTAACAAGATCTATAAACTCTTCATAATGATAAATAATATTCATAATGATAATAACTCTTCATAGTATCTACATCTGCTTTCTCAGATAGGATATTTGATGCTATTATGAGTATTTAAAATGTGGCATTCTATAAAATCTCAATGATAGTATATGTTAATAATATCCATAGCTACAAGTTTCCTAAAGTTTCATCATTGAGTAAAAATAACGGTACTTGGTCTTTTGTAGCAAATTACATGAATCGCTTGTTTGTAATATCTTTGTTTATAATTATATGAATCTCTTCTTGATAATCCTCGGGAAGATCTGAATTACAGACCTAAAAAACGTGAAACTGTATGGCTAGAAGTTACAAATAAACAAAGCAAAAACACGACGTTAAACTGCCCTTACAGATATCCAAATTCAGACACAGACAGTCTTGCTACCTATAACACATTTCTATTTCATAAGATATCAATAAATTAGTCTTTATAATGGGTGATTTTAAGGCTAACCATCTCAACAATCCCTTTGAATTTAAATTCTCTTCAGAAAGTTATTTCAAGAATTAATGACTCTATTAATTTATTATTCATCAAGAAATAGTTCATTCTTTGTAATTTGGTTTAATTAGAAGTTTAAGTAGAAAATAATTCAATTGACAGTGCATCAATTAGCAGAATTTAAACATGAACATCTACCCTCCAGAAATAAAAGATGTTAATTTGATCTCTTTATTTATGTACAGAAAACATTTGATACAGTTCTTCATAATAAGTTACTGTCCAAACTTAAACATGATCTTGTGAGATCTGTTACTGTCAAAACGTGATCTTATGAAGTACCTGGGATCATATATTAGATATAATGAGCCAGGAACATTTACATTTGAAGTGAACCAGATAATTGGCATTGGAAATGGCAATAGAAAAGATGATATTTATGCAGTCGCTTATCTTATTGTTGTGTGTGAAACTTACACAACATATTTATAAAGCGCTTCATGTTTTATAATATTAGGTTCGCAAAAAGAGGATACCCCCACCCTACAGTATAAGACAATTTTATCAAAGGGAAGATTGCAAGTGGAAAGTCTACTGACCCTTTTCTTACAAAAAGTTTCCGTTAACGAAAAGGAAATTAGTACCATTAATTTTTTTCCTCCTTTCCTCCTTCTATGTTTTTTGGTAAATGTGTTTTTCTCCTATCTGAGAATTCACATTTTAAATATTTTGTAATTCCTGAATATCATGTTGAAAGGTAGACATGGTTACGAACAATGTGTGTGTGTGTGTGTGTGTGTGTGTGTGTGTCTATGTGTCTATGTTTGTATTTAAGTATGTAGAATTAAATATAAATCATTATGTTTCAATTAATAGGAATCAATAAGTTTCAATTAATATGTTTTAATTAATAATTCCTAATATGAATCAACGTGTTTCAATTAATAATAAGGTTCTGTACTTGGTCCTCTACCTTTCCTATTTTCATCAATTGCTGATTTATCTAAAGTATTCAAAAAGTCAAATTTTTTACTGAGGATATCTTTTATGAATCCAACACTTTAATAAACCTTGTTGAAACTGTTAATTCTGAGCTTAAATCCATTAAATAGGCTTGATGCTGAACGACGTCATGACGGTAATTGAATATTTCGGAAATCTATAATATTATTTTAATCTTTCTTCATTGGCATTCCCACTGACACGCCAACAAAGATTCACAGATGAATATTGACAGAATAAAACGTTTTTGATTGTGGTAAAAGTTTCACAAAACTACAATAATGGAGGCTTGGACGTTAATACAACAACAGGGAGCACATGTAAAATTGGTTAGGTTCTTTAGGTTGTTCTATCCCAGTGAAGTTCCAAAAAAAAAAACATGTAAGAACATGTGGTATTTCATAACTTCTTCTTATTCAGTTCATCTGTTCATCAATATTCCACTAGACAGGCCAGTCAAGGGGATCTATACGAAAAAACAGTCTTCAATATGGTCTGAAATCGATTCGTTATCTTGGTGCTAAACTTTGGAACACATTACCCGTGGAACTCCGAAACGCTCCATCAAAAATATCCTT
>JAYJMH010075565.1:0-10694 GCA_036873815.1 Phacellophora camtschatica | reverse complement strand
AATTACATGAACAGTCCAACCCATGCCTGCATGGATTAATAATGGACTTTAAATTGATGATGATGATGATGATGATGTTCTCTTGATCTTAGTCAACAGGAAAAATTTGACACACATTGCTGAGTGAGTAGACAAAGAGAACAATTTTTGACAAATAATATTTGGATCTGCCTACCTGTTGCACCCAACTTAATGGCTGTTTATACCAGTATCCACCTTATGCATTGGTGGATAACAATGCATTCACTAACATTCTATTTTGGCATTGATCTTATTAAATTTTGGAATTGAGAGCTCCAGGCCCAGCTAATTAGTCTGAGGGTTAATATAGTACTGTAGAAAATAGCTGTTGATTGCTCTCCTGGACTCCAGTAAGAAATATTCTTAACTACCCAGGTAAAACATCATTTGCATTCTCTGTCCATTTATTTAAATATTTTTTTACCAGCAGGAAAGTATATTATCAGGTTAGTCAGGAAAGTATATTAGACACACATCACATCACAAGCAAATTTCAATTAATCGTATCGTATATTAATTGTATGATACAGGAATCAAAATGCAGTGAAAACAAACAAAACTCGGATTGTGGATTATGTAACAATATGTAGCAATATTACCTTGCAAAATTGCTCTTAGTAAGATCAAAATTTCTTCTGCGTCAATCTCAATGAAACTATTGATGACCTTCAAAACCTGTAAAATTAAAAATGCTTTCAATTAAATATGCCACAGTCTGGAAACTATGCTCTCTGTGCATTGAAGAGCTTTGGTGCATGTTTTCAGAAAGAACAATAGAACAAAATTAATAAAATTTGCAAACTTTGGTAGGTATGTCAACCAATAAAATTGAAGTGAAACAATGTAATCAAATTCTGATATAGCACATGTGTAATTTTGTGGCTTAAACATAATTGATAATAATGGCGCGTGTGGTGGATGCTCATGCTTTTTAAATAAACTAAAATTTTATTATTTCAAAAGAAATACTTTTTCCAATACAATAGATTAATCCATCGTGTGACATGAACAGCATAGCAGGGAAAGCAACAAACAAATAAACAGGTTTTAAGCTGATATTTTTTCAAACATTTTTATAAAATAAAGACAAGGAGAATTAATTTAAGTTAAAAAAAGGACTAAAAAAGGCAGTGCCCAAAAAACAGTTCCTTTTTCATTTTGTTGTGATTGATGCGATGTGCGAATACATTAGACCTACCTCTTCGAACGTCAAACCATCTAAACATTGTCTTAGTTCTTTTCCGTTGTTGTTTTTGCAAACTTTCAATATCTTTTTGTCCATCTTCCTCTTTCAGCAGCATCAGACACAACAACTTTTAGGTGAGGCTGTCAATTTTATTTAACTTTTCATGTTTTTCGCGCCAAAACAAAATATCCAAACGAGGCACATCTCGCCTCTACTTCCTTGTGATTTTGTAATTTAATTTGTGTTTTTTGTTGACCGACTTGATCTTGCAACCTGGATGCCAACAAGGCTGTTCGCCTATTTGTCTATTTGGTTGAATCTTTTGAATGCAACGAAAATATGACGCGTTTTACTCGAAGAAAGCCACAAAAGGATTGAACCATCTGGAAAAGATAGTTGACAAGATAATGATCTCCATGCATGTGAATATATAAATAAAATCGATATTGTGGCCGCGACCGATAACCTAACAATACTAAGACTGTTGTGTGCAGAATCGCAGAATCTTCTCACGATTTCACACAAACATACAGACGAAGTTGAATATAAAATCCAGTCAAATATAGCAGTCAGATGTCGAAAGTCAATGGGACTTTTATTTTCTCGCAAAAAGAGAGAAGCAAGAAGGAGAAAGAGCCTCGATATACTTTTAAATGGCGAAGGTCGGTAAATAAAACGGTTTTTTTGTCCGACTTCCGTGTAATTATATATGAGAACTCGTCCTAAATATTTCATATAAGCATTCGACCATTCAACCAAGCTTCAGGTCAAATTTGGGTTTTGAATTTCGTATTGAAGAGAAGAACGTATCAAATTTTTACATTTCGATTTAGTAAGAACACGATGCCATTATTGCCTGTCATGCCATAAACAGCAGCTCTTGATGCTGAGGCGGGCCTCGTCAAGGAACGATTTGTCCATTATTTATTTTTGTTTGTATTGGATCGTGGATTTTTTGCAGTAAATGTGTTGAAACTTTTACAAGATTTATCGAAATAATTCGTGATATTTAAATTTGAACTTTACAACAGGTAGTTGTTACAGCAGTTTCCAAACAAATAGCTTGCTGCATGCATAATTCATGCATCAGCTGTCACCTTGCAGCCGTTTTAAATCAGGAGAAAGCAGGAAAAGCACATCTCATTTGCAGCAACTTGGGATAATTTCTTTTTACCAAGATTCATTACTAAATCAGATCATCTGGTCTTACAAAATAAGATAACATGGATAGGAGCTACTCTGAAAAGAAAATCACTGCTTTCTGCTGATCACGTTGCTTTGGTAATAAGATGTGATAAAGTTTCAATGAAACTTAACAAACAGCAAATAAACAAGCAGCTGGGTAAACTAATAGAAAAGGCTTTAATTGTCAAGATGTTTCAGTATATTCCAGGGTGGATTCCACAAATGTAACATTCCACATATTAGACTGTGCATGCGAGAAATACATAAAATCCACATTTGTTGCATAAACCACTGTTTAATGCCAGAAATTTGTAAAGTCAACATTTAATTTTGGTTATTCATTTAGATCCAAATGACAATTATCTTTCATTAAAGGATAAAAGCCAAAGGTGTTTATTGTGTTTGTACTTTGAAAATAATCAAAACTGGTAAGGACCAACCCTATTACAGGCTGTTTAACAGACCTGCTGCCAAATATTGTTGTTATGGCTGTCCTAAAAGAGTGGATGGTGGCTGCCCAACTGCAAAGTTAAAATCCCATATGCAAATTATATTGCCTACTTGTTCATGGAAAATATCATATCATATTTCATCACACAAAAGGATATAAAATTGATTGATTGGTTATATAAGTTTATTACTACTGGTTGCACTAAAAAACTGATAAACTTCAACAGGTCACCATAAAAACTGTGTACTATGCCGATTACAATGATATAAGTTGAAATCCACATCACAGGGACTAAACTAGTTAAAATTGAAATGCTCATGCTTGGCGTTAAAAATGATTTTCCAAAAAGTTTTAATCTCACAGAAGCTTATAGACATTGAAAAACAATGATTTTGTACTTTGAAAGGAAATGAAAAGCCTTTATTCAAACTGTGTAAACTGATGCGTGAAAGCTAAAAACATGAGTCTTTGATTCATGAACAAAGCTGCTGGAATCCCCCTTTGTCCATGTCAATTCATTGAGATTCGAGAATTTTAAATTACAGTAATAAAGGTCTATATAATTAGGGATGCTAAGGACACTTGAAAAAACTCAACAGAGCTATCAAGTCAAGTGCCCTTTTCTGCATGCTTACAATGATTAAACTATTACAGCATCATCAAGAATAAAATAAAGAAGCTAAATCATAAAAGAAAAGACAGTTGAAAAAAAAAAATGCCAATATTTAGTATACCAAAAACAAAATATGCTGAGCAAAGATTAGTTGTGGTAATACATTAGAGATGGAATTTCAATTATGAAACAGTTTGTTTGCTTGCTTTCCAATTTTCAAATTTCTAAAAAGCAATTTTTTTAATTTAAAAAGCAACTAATTTACCATGTTCTCTCAAGCTTTAGAAATTTGATAAATGTTTTTGAGTTTATGTGAGATCGAAAATCATTAATAACATATAAGCAAAAGTTTTGAAAAGATCTCATCTTTAATCAATGTAATCAGCATAGTACATGGTTTATGGTAGCCTGTCAAAGATTATCCATTTTCTTTTTGCATGCCCAGTGTAAATAAACCACTGGAAAAAAGCCCAAACTTTTTTTCATATTTATTGCTTTTAACCTCTTATCTGAAATTTTCAAATCCTTGCAAAACCAAATGAAATGCGGAAAATTGTGGTGTAAGTAACAATCTATTCAAATCAAAATATCTTTTTGGCAAATCCTTAATTTGCTTTATTGCAAATTATTAAAATACAGGCTCCTGTACCAACATCTGACATATTTTCTTCTCTGTTTCAGTTTGTTTGGAGCACTTTGATATTTTGAGATCAATTGGTAGAGGATCATTTGGAAAGGTATGTTATGTACATTGTAAATAATTTACCACAATTTTTATTGATATAATGTGTCGAAGTCGTCTGAGTTGGTTGATTAGCGAAGATCTATGTGTTAAGGGTCTTCAACAAAAGGTTGCACAGAATCGAGCTGAGTGGAGATCAGCGATTACATAAACATTCCAACCCATCCTTGCATGGACTAATTACAGAATTAAAAACGATGATGATGATGATGATGATTTAGGTCCTGTTTACATGAGCTGGAGTTTCCCACCAAGCTGAGACATCTTCCCACCTAGCCAAGATGCTTTTTGTCCTGTGTTTACATGAAACATACAACCCAGGATGGGATTAATTAACCTCAATTTCATCCCAGCTAGGTGAAATATCTTGGCTGTTTCACTTTACATCGGAAATTTCATCTTGGCTATGTAGGTGGGTTTTCTCAAATTTCAGAGGTTAGGTAAAAATGTTCTGGCAACCCAGGGTGGGATAAAACTCTCACATAAACATAAGATGAAAATAATATGTGCTTAAAGGCAGCCAACATAGCCAGAATATCTAACCCATGTAAATAGGCTCTTAAGCAAGTCAAAAGATCAAATTTACTTGAGTTTATCTGTTTTGCTTAAAACATACAGTACAACAACAAATAATTTCAGACACTTTTATGATTATAATATTTTTAATTTTTTGATCAACAAATAATTTCAGAATATTTTTTATCCATTTTTTCCCAAATTATCAATAATCCAACAATGCAACTGCACTATTTTGTCCAAAAATTATTCAAATTTGTCCGAAATTGTGTCTAAAACGTTAGTGTTAGGAAATTTGTATGTAGTTAATGTAGTCGTCAATAGAACAGAATATAGACGTCAGTGCAAACAAACGGTGGATAAATTTGTAATTGTGACAGTAAACACTTTCGGAATCATAAACCATAAACTCCCCTACAAAGGTTTCCATCTTCGTAATTTTCAGGTATGCATAGTTCAACGAAAAGCAACAAAACAATTGTATGCTCTGAAGTACATGAGCAAAAAGAAATGTTATGCACAAGGAGCCTTGAAGAACGTCCTGAAAGAGCTAAAAATTATGAAGATACTGGAAAATAAATTCTTGGTAAATTTATGGTATGCGTTTCAAGATGACGAAGACATGTACATGGTGCTCGATTTAATGCTAGGTGGAGACATTAGATTTCATTTAAACGAAGGAAGAAGGTTCACAGAACAGCAAATAATAATATATGTTGCAGAAATTGCTTTAGCTTTGGATTACTTACGAAATCACCGAATCATTCACAGGTAAGTTTATTCGTAATAAATTGTCTGTGACTCTGCACCCCTGCTGACAGCGGCACACCCATGTTGGAACAGGGACATGAACCCCCAAATCTGTGTGATAGTATTTATTGGTTGCACCAACCAGGGTGACATTTTGTAAAAAAATTGATTGCAGTTTCATACTTGGGAATGCGATAAGGCATAGATTTCACACTTTGAACGCAGCCAGGCTAATGAAAATAAACAAAATCATAATGTACTGTCTTTGTTTATTTTGATTTGATTGAGTGCGCTCAGAGGTGTGAAACATATTATTCCAAAGCGCATTGTAATGTTTGGAACCACAATCATTTATTTTACGAAATTCCCCCTCCTTGTTAGCTGCATCATAAAAATTTTCTACAACGCAGACCATAACGAAGATTTTTTCTGCAAATATGATTTCCTGAACAACCTGCTATTTTCATCTTCGTTTACCTCTGTAACTGTCATACCGTTAGCAACGGATGGCCTTTCTTGGTTTTCACAGTTCCTTTGCTTTGTCGAGCTCAATTACTGATAGCAATTATATTGTGAAATCGTAATCAAATATCTTTCAGACATTCCGCCAATGAGCAATTAGCTTTTGTATTTAGCTCCCACTTAAACTTATGCCTCAGCTTCGCAATGAATCAACATTACAGGCTGCAAAAAACTAAAACCTGCTTGAGACCAACAGTTACGAAAGGAAACCTGCCTGCAATATTTTGCATTCATGTTTAGCCTTGGCCTTTAAAAAAATATTTTAAGATTCCTCATCGAAGTGAAGCAAGCCCAAACAGCGCTGCTTCTACGAGTATGGGGTGATTTCATTCCCATTACAGCCAAGAGAAAATATTCATTTACGCTATATTGACGTTTAAAACCCAAGAAAACAGCCTATAGAAAGCTTGTTTTCACCGACTGTGTGTGCATCTTGCTTTGGTCGAATAGATTTAAATACCTTGGAGAACTTTTTTGAGTCCCTCCGGCTCGTTCTTCCTGCTATTTTAGAAACTTTTGCGAAAAAGGCAGCAAACTCATTTTGCAATAACAGGCATGTTGAAAAAATTTGACTTCGAACCTAATCTTAGCCTTTGAAAAGGTTATAAAACCAATTCTTACATAGAACTGTGAGATTTGGACAGACCTCAATTCCAAACAAAAAAATTACTTTTCACAATGCATTCCCATCTTCAAAATTCAGAAATTCAGCACCTGGAACTTTGCAAAACCGTTTTTGGTGTCAACAGTATTTGTAGTAACCTTACAGTGCTCGGAGAACTCGGAAAACTACCCATTAAACTATTGTGTGTTCGATTATGCCAAACGTACAGTTCCTATCACCTATGCCCAGACCATTGGCATAACCTATTAATCAGCGACGCGTCATTAACTTCCAATTTCTCATCCTCACGGAATTTCCATTAAATATTAAGCAAATTCTATTGCAAAAGAGTTTGTTTTTTTAACCAGGCAAATTGACTTTTATGGCTGACTACATCGTAACCACGCCTTGTCGGATATCCTCAGAAATAGACATCAAACCACAAACAATAGGACACGAGAGTGTCGTTTGTTTCTTACCATTGGTTTTTGTTGCAGTATTTGTCGTTGCTATTTTGTCTTGTTTTCATTGTTGTTTTTACTCGTTATTTTCTTGCTGTTTTTTCGTGTTTTCGATGTTGTTTTTTACCCTTTATTTTGCTGCAATTTTTTTCCTTGTTGTTGCTATAGTTCGTTGCAGTGCCCTTCTTACAAGAACAAACTTTTTACAAAGACTACAAACATTTTTTCTAAGAAACCAGTTTTGCAAGAAACTGGAAGAGTTAATGCTGATAATCTAAAACACTGTCAGTATCGCAAATCCTCCAATAAAGTTGATTCTTGCAAACAGTCGTTGATTCTTGCAAACAGCCCCACCTAAAAGTTGATTCTTGCAAAGAGTCGTCCCCCCTCGAATAAGACCTAATTTAATTGTGCGTATAATACATTCTTGGATTCGTTAGAATAGCCAAGCAAGAGATAACAGCTTCTTAGACACCATATTATAATTCAATGCTACATTTTTTAACTGTATTGATATATAATTACATGATTAATCAATATATAAATTATATCAAAATTATATTTTTTAAGAAAAATGTTCAGTTTCAAAATATATTATCGAAATCAAAATCCCAAACCCAAAAATATAGTACACGCCCCCCTATCCAAGCCAAATGGTGCTGCCCCCCTGGGCCAATCACAGCGTGTATCTAAAGTCATTGGTGAAAAAGCTGATGAGCTATTGTTGAGAGATAAAATGATACAAGGAAGCAAAATGCTCCTGGGCCTCCTGTGGTGAAAAATGAAATGTTTTTATTTTCTTTATTTATTTTTGTGAAACGTTTAGTGTTGCTTTCAAAATTAAATATTGTGGAACGCTATCTGAACGCTATGCTGGCTAAATTTATGCGGAAACATATCTAGACCGTTAGCCAGCACTGTATTTGGTGTTCTAATTTGAAATTACTCTTGCTGTTATTGTGTAAGGATGTAAGTTGTGTAAATATTCTCTGGTTACAGGTGGTTGGTACTTCCATTGAGTAGAATTCATTTCTCCTAGTTTTAAGTTTAACAATTAAGATGCCTCGAGGCTCTACCTTCGTTTGGGTAAAAAGAAGCCGAAAGCGTGAGCAGGGCTTTTTCCAAAATTTATTAAGCTATTAATAAAGTGGACCATTTCTATAAAGATGGCGCGGGGAGATTTCCCAGAATTCTCCACGCTCTTAAATAAAATCAGAAGGAAATTAAAATTCAAGTGATATAACACAAATGATTCTGGGAAAATACTTTCGCTGCTATATGTTATGTTGCGCTATGTTAAAGCCATGATGCTGACATAATAGCACGCTTATCTCTTGAATTGGTGTTCTTTTCTTATGGTTTCTTGTGAGAACTTACAAAGGATTGACTTGGTCATTAAAACAAAATCCGTACGTGAAAGGGTTAAGAAAAATATCCAGGTAGAAATATTTGGAAAATTAAAAAAACGCTTTGCGGGCACCTCACAAAAGCCATGTTTGGTGGGCACCCGGTGTCGATTTCCTTGTCTGTGATTGTATTACTTTCATTAATGTAAGGTTGAGGCTCAAGCTACGTATTTCGTGTGCCACTCATCGGGGGAGTCGCATGGGGTGCTCAAATGCGAAAACCGACTGATTTTCATTCGAAACTCACGTAAACAACAAAAAAACCGCGCCTTTTCTGTCTGAAGATCAAAGAATCTGTCTCTAAATCGTTGAAAACCTTGGAACCGTAATCCCCTATGCTTTCCTGGTCGCCTTTCTGCAATGGCGGTCGTTTTTCTGATAATTGTTCAACTGTGGAGATGGTTGAACAGTACGTAATTTGCGTTTCGTCTTTCTTGACAGCAGCTTTTCACTGAAAATCTACAAGTAAGAAAGCAATAAAGAACAGTCTTTGCGGAGGAGACCGTACAAAATATGGGCTGAGAACAAAATAGATCTGGTACAACTCTACACTCTACGACTACGAGACGAGTCGTATGCTAGAGCGTCCTAGCGATAACTTCGTCTTCGACGATAGCCCTGAGCGACAGCGAGCCCAGCCGTTCTGCATCTACCCTACTCTATAGGTCAGGGACAGCTGTATAAAGTAACTAAATTTCACAAATACAATCAATATATGTTGCTCTGAGAGGAAAAATAAAGAGTGGGAGATCAGCTGCTCAGTGTAAAATTTTAGATAAGTTTAGATCGAAAGATTGGTTTCTCCGTTACTGAATAAAGCGATTCAAGAGCCCCGTTAATCATCTTTTTTTTGTTTCAGAGATATAAAACCAGATAATTTATTGCTGGACGATAAAGGTAAGTGTGCTGTTTTTCTATATTTTTATGAAGATACCGCTTTGTCATTGACTTAAAAAGTAAGTAACTGCAGCCATTACATTAAAATAAAAACAAGCATGAATTCTGTCAAACAAAAGATTAACTTCACTTGCTTTATTGTTTTTTAAACATTTTACGTCTGCGGAAGAGCATCTGCAGGAGACTAGTGTGAGTTCTGCGAAGGAGGGCGCTTATCCCCCACATATACTCCTCACAGAGACCTAAAATCAAAAACATTGTCCTCCGCAGGGGAGATTTCGCACCTTCAACGCAGCCAAGCTAATCATAACATGGGAATTCGGACGCCAGAATAGAAGTAGAGATAATTTCGTGCTATACCAATCGAATTATTTAGTTTTCCTCTCTTTGTAGTTTGTTTTGCTTTTGAAATTTACTTGCGATGCTGCGAGCTCCGTTCTTATTTGAAACGACTGTTTGGATTTTCATACATTGAAGCTTTATTTCGGGCAAGGGGAGTGGGGTTTCATTTTCATTAACGTTGCATTTTCATATTTTGTTTTCAGGTCACATTCATTTGACGGATTTTAACATTGCGACTATTTTAAGAGAAGACACACTGTCAATTTCGCTTTCAGGAACCAAAGCTTACATGGGTATGCCATTTGTTATGCCTTAAGTTCAAAAATACTAAGCAAATTTATCTAACCGGCTACCCAAAAAGTGACCAAACTTCGATTTCGTCACCTATCTGAGAAATTCATTTTTCAGCAGCCGTGAGAAGGAAAAAATTCGTTTTGAAAACCATGGCTATTTTTTCGCGTGGAAAAGGGATGACAGTATTCGCAGCTTGAAAAACCTACCTTTGAGCTATATTCTCAATAACAATGTAATTACGGCCGAAACCATCTTAGTTGTGATTTATTGGCCTACGCGTACACCTTGTAAATAGAATTATGCGCGCAGAATATGATTTATGGGAGCGTACTGTTACTTCGCATCACAATGCTGAGTTTGTGACAATATCGAATGATGAAAATGGACAAAATATAGATTTAGTGATTATTGAGAATCTCGTGATAACATGAATCAAAACAAGATCGCTGATTTTTAAACCTGTGAGCATTTTGCTGAGTCATCCGGTAAACCAGGCTAGGTTTTAAACAACAGCGGTTTAATATCAACCTTTACCCCTTGAAGAGGCCAAATGGCACAAAGGAAAATAATAAAGGAATATAAATACATAATTTAATTATAAATATTAACGATAATAAAGAGCGACGTTTCGATGTCATCTTAACATCATTTTTAAGCTAAATGAAATAAAAGACGTTGTTTGTATATATAGAAAAATAAACAAT
>JAYJMH010075554.1:0-10695 GCA_036873815.1 Phacellophora camtschatica | reverse complement strand
TACTTTCAACACTCTTTTTCTTATGCTGTTCCTCTTCGTGGTGATGATGATGATGTCGGTAATGATAATGCATACCATTATTTTCATCATCACCTCCTCCACCTCTAACTGTTGGACCTATTCCTCCAGCCTTAACTGGCCTCATTATCAATACCACAGCAGCAAATATTAAAAGCATCATGCTACTCATCATGATATTGTACGAAGACATAATGATAATGATGATGACACGTCTGTTCGATGAAAACCTTTTTTAAAAGTGATCTTGAATTTGTACAACCCCAAGATATCACCACTCTAAAAATGGATATATCTTGGAGGTGAAGAAACGCATTCATAACCAGATTGTTCACAAATTTAGCGAATACAAACTTTTTACAAAAAGATAATACTAATCTAATACTAAATACACTATCATTCATATGTCCAACGGAACAGTGTTAATACCATCGTCATTGTTGGTTTTGGATTTCGCAATTTTATACATCTGGTTCTTTTGAACACCTTTACAAGAAAATTTGACATTCTCCTTGTCACCATCTTTGTCATAAACTGCATACGATTTACTACACAACGCCACCATGTGAGTACCCTTCGCTTCCACCTTGAATCAGTTTGGCTGTCGCTTTCCGTATTTCCATTCGGGCGTTATAAAATACTTATGTTTTTCAGCTTCGAAAAACTCCCTCTGATCTTCTGCGACGTTATCTTCCAAGTTAGGTTTCTTCAATGCCAGATAGATACTATCAGTATCAGTGCTCATCAACTTGTAACTACCTGGTATCAAGCATGGTCGCAGAAAATCATGAACAAATTTGAGAATTTGGAGTTTTGCGAAGCCGAAAATCATCGTAGCAATTTGTCGCAGTTGATCCATTTTCAAGTTCTTCTTCTTTTGTTCTATTTCGATTATCGACGTAGATAGTACCTCGTATTTTACGACAGCAGCACGACTAGCAATTTCCTTCGGGTTGAGTGCAAACTGTCCTCGCTTCGCATCAAACCTTTCCGTCAGAACAAATGATACTTCACGATGTTTGGAATTGTTGGTAATCGTGCTACCGAATGATGCATTTCCGGTCAATTTTTTCATGTGAGCTTTTAACTCAGAAGTGACGTCTTCATCACCCTTTATTCTCGCCTTTGTAATTTGTTCCCCAAACTTGTCAAATATATACTCTTTACGATATCGAATAAATCGTCTTATCTTGGTATAGATCAACCCCTTCTCCAACAACCAAACGAAATAATCATCAACGAGACCAATATTGTCCCCGAAATATGAATCGATTACACTGCGTCTTCCATCTTTAAGATCAATACCTAACTCATTTGCAAGGTTTTGCATGTACGGACCGATATCCTACATCCTAATGTTACCATGTTTTATGATTGGTGCAAATTGTTCAAAGTCTTCTTTTAAGTATTCTGGCGTATATATGTCACAAAATATTATACCAAATACTTCCTTCCTCTTTAGCTTCGTAATCAAATCTGCTTGGCTCAAATGTTCAATGTCGTTCTCATACGTTTGGAGTAAATCTTCGTAATCAGACTCTCGTTTCCTATAGGTTTTCAAGGTTGGTTTCGTTCTACATAACTCGCTCCAAATACATTCAGACATTCGCCAAACCTTCAATCCTCTAAATTCCAATATTTCGTCCCGCACAGTATCGATGTCTCTTAACTGTGCTCCACTCAGTGCAACACTCGTCCATTCGGATTTCACAGTAGTCACTTTACCACTCGTCTTATCCTTTACAATGTTTTTCGTTTTTACACTCCTGTTGACGACACGATTCGAAAATTTCCTCCTGCACTCCTCATTTTTGTTACACGCATGGTAATAACAACCGTCGAATTCGTACACCTCTCGAGTACCACTAACGTAACCATCTAGATAAAAGCTGTATTGTGCTTTCAACACAATTCCCAAGTCGTTGTATCTTCCTTGTACATAATCGCGTTCTTTAACCAACAATTTGATTCTGTATTCCTTGAGTATGACATTCTGCGAATATTCGTATTCTTGAAGATATTAAAAAACACCTCGCTGACCTTACTTGTAAATTTTCGTGATTGAGGATCTACTCTTCTCAACAATTGTCCGACACAATTCACATACAAAATTGGCGATCCGACATATTGGGGTTCTGACAGACAATGAAGATATAACGAATTGGCGTCATAGCCCAATACGTACGGATATTCGTCCGTGTTCTTCCTACAAAATATAATCGATTGTCCGCCGACCTCGCTTCTCTTGATCAAATTATATATCCTCGCATCCGATATGTAATGCATTCATCCCGGTAGAATGTGCGTACTCAATATTTTCTTTGCAAAACCAGGAAGCGAAATACCATCTTGGCAAATATCTACGTGCTCACTCGTCAATTATTTCGCATAATTCGAAATGCTATCCAAAAATGGAATAACATCTAGCTTATTGTATTCGCGTAACAAATCCATTAAAATGAACCACCGATTCTCTTTCCATGTCGTCCTTAACAATTCATAATTCTCACTGCCCGTAGTTGGTCTGTCCTTTCCAGCACACAATTCGACTTCTGACTCATGATACAAGTTATTCTTTCGAATGTATTGCACCATGTCGTCGTCTAGTACGTTGACGTCTTTCAATTTACTGAAAAAGCTATCGTACTGTGGTATCTCCTTGCTCTTGAGCACATCAAATGAATCAATATATTCGTAAGGAAAGAAAAACTTTCCGACACCATTACCGAATGCGTCCAAGAAATTCTTCAGGCTGAATCTGGGTGCAAGATATTGCTGAATGTCCAGAAACTTAAAACCCCCAAAATCTAATTGATTACGAACGCAAAGATATGTATACCTAGACGAGGATTTCTTCGTTACGTGGACATTATCCGTTGAAATACCATCCAAATTCAAGATCGCATCGATAAAGGTGACCTTTATTAGCGGAATATCGTACCCAGAACTAATGAAACCAAAAATCGTGAGGGTGTCCAAGTATTGCGAAAACTTTCGCACCAAGTTTATGTCTTCGCTAAGCGTTAGCATGATCGTTTCTTCGTCATTGTCTCTTATGCTTGCTAAGCTAGTTCTATCTATTTCCTTCCGCTCCAATATCGACACAATTTCTTCCTTTTTTCTCTCTCGGTTACGCGTATAATTTTCAGCAGCACTACCACGTCTCCTAACTACAACATCGTCATTATCATCATCGTCATCACCCTCTTCCATCGCCACCGTTTCTGCTTCATGATCGTTTACTCCTCCATAAAGAATGTCCTTACTTAAGTCGTAGTCCGATATGTATTGTTCATTCACGTAAGTATGAGAACCACTAGTAATCCACAAATTTAAATTTCTCTCCATAAAAAAACTTTCAAATAATTAATCAATTCGTTATATGCATTATGCATATAACAACGATATTGTCTACCAAAATTTTTGACGTCCTTATAAAAATGACGTATTAATTTCTGAGGGTCCTTATTCGCCCTAAACAGCACGTATTTTCCATCATCAGTCAACTCCGAATCCCCAAATAAATTGGTACAATGCATGGATCGTTCCATTCTGGCAGCTTCGCTCATATCGTCAGCTTTGTGTTCGAACGCATAGTCCTCATTGACCAGTGGCTTCTCCCGTAATTGTTCTAATTCACCTCCGAAATTATGTGCCAGCACGTACGATAATGCTACGTTTTCGAGCACGTAATTTTCGTTTGGATATAGCTCATCGAATTCTGTGCCGGTTATCGCATTCCCGTCATCGTCAAAAACCATCTCATTCCTATTCATTTCTTCGATGATTTCATTTTCAATATCCATAACTTCCATCAACCCTTCTCGAATGTCTTCGCTTTCGTACATGTTCAATATTGATTTGACACTTCTCTCTCGTAGTTCTTCCATGGTTACTTTCATCAATCTAGATTCAAAATCGAAAGATGCAAATTTCTGCGTAAAATAGCTCTGATTGTCCTCATTAATTTTTGTCAATTTCCAAATCACCATTCTCGTCTCCATCTTGTCTACAATATTTCAAATTCTTGATGATCCGATCTGGAATCATGAACACTTGCTTCATTTTTTCCAATAATAATTCGTGTCTTTCGACAACACCGCGAACAAAATGTTTTTTAATTTCCGTCGAACAAACATCCTTCTGATGCCGTTGCAAATTAGACAATTTTCTATACTTAGAGCCACACTTAAAACATGAAAACTTGTCGTTAAAAACCTTTTCAGGATACAAAACCAAGAAGTAATGATTATCTTCAATAATCAAAACCAACTTGGTTTTATAGTTATATACGAATTGACTGACCGATTTGCTAACAATTTCGTAACGTACCTCCTTCGAATCCTTCATCAAGCGTGGTCTATAAACTTCTATTTGACACTTGAAAACGTGTTTCAAAACTGGGATAAGTGCTAAAGATACACCCAAGAATCGTTCCTTCTCTTCTTCATTCAATTTGAAATGTTTGCAATAATCATCAAATAATCGTTCACGTCGTTCTTCAATCATCCCTTTGTATTCTCTAACTTCCCCGCTGGTATTTTCCTTTCGTAGTTCTCTCGCAGTAACGTTTTTTTCTTTCAATAGCTGCTTCAACGCCAAACAATCGAAAAAACACTTATTCGATTGCCTGACGTTTTCCTTAACGTGGCGCGTAACTCCACCATATAAGTGACCCATTCTCATATTTCTTTTCAAAACTCTACCTATTTTCAATTTAGCACGTTCTTCGTTTGACATGTTAGGATCATTCATCCTTTCCGAGTCTCCATCGTCATCGTCGTCATCGTCATCTTCACCGCTCTGTTCGATATAATCTTCATTTACTTCTTCAACCTCGTCTAATATGAACTCATTATTGTTCTTCGGAAAATCATCTTTTTCGTCCCATTTGCACGACATTGAATCATCTTCTTCTTCCGAATCGTTCGGTTTCAAGAGTTTCGTCATTCTACTTTTGAATTTATCTCCACGATAGCGATCATCATCAGTAATGTCATCATCTTCATCATCGTCGTCACTAAAGTCAAAAAATTTGCTCCTTCCTCTACCAATGGTATTGCCACTCATCGGAAATATTTGTACTTTTACGTTGGTAATTCTTAATAATATCGTATTACTTGCCTCGAAGTTTCTCCTAACCAAATCGAAAAAATCCATGTTCGAGATTTCATCAAATATCTTATCAATGTCTTTCCTTTCTCGCACTTCCCATACGCTCGGAACTTGATGGATAATTGATTTGTCATGTTCACCCCTACTAAGATAGTCAGAGGTCCACCAGTATCTAACACTATCGGTTGCTGGCTCGTACAACATAAACCCGAAGCTCATTGCCAATTTATAAGGAAGCTGATCGATTGATGCTTTGTACATATCATCTAACAAATTCCTAATCTGCTCAAAAAATGGTTGGTTGGTTAATATATGCTTATTCATTGACGATAGGCTTCGGTCCGGTGACTTGTGCGATTTGGTCATAATGTGCACAGCGTTGTCGAGATAGGCATTCATAATTTTCTTCCTGGTGGAGTCTCTGACATTCTTTACGGCCAATTTCATATGTTCGTGTTTCTCTGCTTCGGTTAATGGTCTGTTTAACGTAGCAGCACCCCTACCCATCAAATTTTGGTAATGTGCATGCGTAGCATTAACGAACGATCCCTGCCTCGATACAGTATTGTCCAAATCTGACTCCCAAGGTTTGTATTCGTATTTCATTTGATTGGCAAATATGTGAACACGTCTTTGCGAAGGAACAGCCTCCCACGAAAAACCCAATCTACCATGTTCTCTAGCATAATGCTTATTACAATCAACTAGTGAATCGAAATTTTCATCGCAACAATCACACTTAAAACCATTCCTACAATGATGTATAGTATGTATATACAAAGCTTCCTTTTTTAGAAAAGCTCTTCCGCAATAATAGCAAGAATGCTCACTATGATTTCTATCGATGTGGGTCCTCAGTCTTTCCAAGGACATAAAATTTTCTCCACAAGCATCGAAAACAAACTTAGTTTCGTGAACCTGCGTCACGTGACTTCTCAAATTACGTTGTGTCGAAAACTTTGCTGGGCATCTCACACATGAGAAATCTAACACTGACGATGGTTGGTTATTCGCATGGGTATTTGCAATGTGTCTCTCAAGATTCTTTTTCCCTACGAAATTCTTACCGCACGTTTCGCAGATAACATCCTTATGATTTTCCGAACATATTTTCATATGTTTCCTCAAATCTAATTGTTTTTCACATCGAAATTCATTACAATGCTTACACATAAAGTCATTTCCATGAACTCGTACTATATGACTTCTCAAATTACGATAAGTCGAAAATTTATCCGCACATTTCGCACAATGGAAATTCATAGGCAATGACTTAACGTTCTCTCGTAGTTTCCTCTGCTTTTTCGAACATGTCTTAACATGACGTCTCAAATCTACCCGTCTTTCACACTTAAACTCCTTACAATGTTTGCAAATAATTTCAGTTGATTGACTATGGAATTGTCGTTTATGCATCTGTGCTGTTGATAAACATGCAAACGTTATGTTACGAGGCCTACACTTTGTGCTAGTAACTGCTTCACCAACATTGCTTCTAGAACTGATTTGATCATCATCATCATCATCATCAGTCATCTTCATCATAAAATAAATAATAAAATTTCCAAATTCTTACTTATTACTTCTTGCTGTACTTTCCTTCTTGATTTTCTTCTTCACTTGCTTGCTCTTCAGCTGCCGCACCTCTGAATTTTCAACCGATTCGTCGCTGTTTTTATAATTTTTGACATGCACTGTTTTCACTAATCGCTTTTGTTAAACGTTTTCGATTTTCGAAATAATCTGTTAAATTGTTTTAGAATTCATTTCAAAAGATTAGACAAACGTTTTGGAAATTCATTCAAATTCGCACCTGCGGTTGCCAAACGTTTTCCAAATTCTTACAAAACATTTTTTCTTCAGAAAAACATTTCTTAAATTCAGCCAAACGTTTTCGAATTTACACACTATAAATACAGAACATTTCACAACCAGTTCTTCACTCTTGCAGTCTTGCAGCAAAGTAACCATCAAGAAAAGAAATCAAAATGGCCGCTAAAAATGATGGAAAATATGAAACGATCGCAGAACATTGTTTCTTCAAAGAAAAAAAGTCTTCGACATTTGGTGCTGATGAGGAAGACTGTCAGACAATCTCTTCAAACGTATTAAGAATTTTCAAGTGGGTCGATGCGAATCCTTACGTTCGAAACGTAACAACAAAAGTAGCCCTTCAGCACATACTAACAACATTCAGCCCAAATGGTGAAGAGACACCAAACGAACAAGGACCGGTGTCTGAATTCGCAGTGTCTCCAGCACACTTCAAAACCGTACTTACGAAGATTGAAGATCTATACAAAACACTCTTCCAACTATCCCAACACACTGCAAATTACATAATTGGTCAAAAGCAGGTGTACAAGAACACGTCAGCCTTGCTCAAAGACGCCATCAATTCGTTTACGAATCGGTTGGATGGTATTGGAATTCGACCCAACTGTAGTGTTCCCATCCTCCCAGACCAAATGGAACAAGCCAAGAACATAAGCAACATGTTCGACAAGAAACAACAACTGTTCTTGTACGATATTTGCAGTTTTACGAATCCGCAAAACCAGAAAAATGAGTGCAACCAATTCTTTGCAATGTTGGTGAGTAACGATAAAAGCCAACTGCACAAAGAATTTTCAAAAATGAAGTTAAACAAGCTGAGTCATCTATCAGAAATGAAAGAAATGCTGACGACAGTTTTGGCTTCATGTTTCACATTGGCGGCTTGCTTTAGAAGGATTGCTGTGGCAGAGGGAAAAACATACGACCAAAAACGCGTCAATCTTGTTCCAGAATTGCTTTCTGGACTTATTGCTTACTGCAATTCTCCAGATTGCATTCTCAACGAGCATCTGGCCAGAACATTTTCAAATTTGTTGAAGTTCGTAAAAATCCAAAATGACCCAACATTGGCAAGGGATGATGGATCCAACAATTCGAGAGATATGAGGATGTTACAAATGGAGTCAATTCTAGCCAAATCAAAAACCGAACTCTCCATTGCAGCAGCGAAAAACAACCTCAAAATGTTACAACCGAGAGTGCAAAATGCAGTTGCAAACAATCAAACTGCTGCACAACACTATCAAAATGAAGAGTCGGAGGATGACGAAGATGAAGAAGAAGAAGACGAAGAAGAAGAAGAAGAATCACACGAAGACGATCTCTTCGACACTTTCTTGACAGAAACCTACAGAAAAAAGCTCAATAAAACGAAAGGAGAACCTCTGCTTAAAGCCAAACAACTGGAGGTGACGCCCATTGGAAAGAAGAAAACTTCCTCCAGAAAAAACACAGACGTAAGAACGAAACGCATTACGTCTCTGAGAAAAAAGAGATCAGCACCACGAAGCTATGTCGAAGAAGATGAAAACCCTTCCGAACAAAGAAAACGTCAACCATTGAAGAAGAAAGTGAAACTCTTCGAACACGATCGAGATGAATTAAATACCTATTTACCATCCAACGATAGCTTCGTCACCGATAATCTGATGATTGACATCAACGATATTGAAAATGTTGCACCTGGACAAGAGGCACCGCAAGCTTCACCTTCAGTAGCTCAAAAGACGAAAATAAACGAAATCAATAAAAATTTGATCGCAGCCGCTGGCGAAATGAGGAAACATTTACAAGAAATTCAATAACATTTCGAAAAACTTTATTACTACGAACAATTTACATTACAGTATTCTTTGTATTTAATCAATGTTCAAACATTCTCTTGGTCTTTTAGAGTCAAAAAATTGTTTTCCTTGAGTCTTTCTCTTGTATAAATTTTTATGTCTTCCTTTCTTCTCAATTTCTGATAACGTAATAGGAATTGGACTAACATCAACAAACCATTTGCTATCTAATTTTCCAAAACATATGATACATCCACATCCAGAACTGCTAAACTTTTCACTCTCTTCCACATTACTCAAATTTTTCATATTGTTCAACATCATCTCCAACAAACCTTTCGACTCACTACATTTACCAAAATGATAAAACAACTCATTCACCAACGTTCCTATGCAAGGATCCTTGAACGATCTGGCTTCCATTTGAAGACCAGCATTCCTCCACATTTCTGCAATGAAATCCCTGCATGCCTTCTTCAAAATCAAAACAGAAAAAAACTCATAATTTCTTAATAAAGAAATGAATAAAAAATAACGGTTATATGCTGCGGAATCTTCACAACTACAAATCATTCTTTTAACAGTTTGTCTACAAAAATTCACATTCGCATTAATATTAGACATCATCAAACAGCTCAAACACAATTCGCCTGCAGCTTTTGGTCTATATTTACCGACAAAACATTTACATTTCAACATGGCAACCGTTGGATATCCGAAACACAACTGACATGAAACAATCCTGTCCTTACCAGCTTCACCTTGACAGTGAATAGTAACGAAATTGTCACCATCCTGCGTGCCCTCACAACACCCTTCAAAAAATTTACACACAGAATTATTCGCCGAAATTACCAACTTTCTGATGTTCTCACAACTAGAAATAGATTCAAAATCAACAGATTTAAAACTAAAATCCTTTGTTCTAACATTGTTCAAACTGTCAATGTCTACGCGTACGCGTACGCATTCTCGTTCTTGATTGTTTTCAACAAACTGTTTTTTGTAATGTAAATTACATTCGTTATCTTCCAATTCGTCATTCTTAGTGCAATAAACTTTAAAACCATTCATCGTTTCGGTTAAGATTTTTTTCGAGTTTTTTTCTCTATAAAAAGATTTAAAACGGCTTTCATCACTACTCAAACAGAACTGTCCAATCATCGACATCAAATCATCATGGTCCGTAACGCTAAGCGATCCAGCTTCATGCATCCTACGAAGAAAGAAGAAAAGATGAATACTAACTCGTCATCTACGATCGAAATGAAATTCGACAGTGCTTTAAAAGCTATAGCTGGACAACAATTTGCCGTGGACAAGATCAAAAAACACCTCAAAAACTTTGAGAGTGAAATTTTGAAAAGTACCTATCACAACTGTTACGAAACAACAGAACCAATTACCTACATTGTACGATTCAATTGCAAGAACAGAATTTGGTCAACCTACGAAGCTTGTCTCAAATTGTTACACAAAATTGGAATCAACGATTATTGGTTAAAAACCCAAACTATGGGCACATGCATAACAAATGTAAATTCAGAACAAGAATTACAAAACCTAACTCACCAAAGCGGTCTCGTTGGTTCCTGGAAAGATCGACAAGCAGCCAAATTGATCGTTTGGTCTACAGATAATGACGATGAAGCTGTTTCACAATCTGGACCTTCAACAAGGGCATTATTCGTCAACGGAATACTTCCGAATACCTATATACACTGTATTCGTGTTCAAAGTTTCGCTAGACCATTTATTCTATCCATTGCTATATACAGGTGTATATACAGAAGCGGTCTTATATACAGCTATATACCTATACATACCGTATTCGTGTGGAAAGCTTCGCTAGACCATTTATTCTTTCCATTGCTATATACAGGTGTATATACAGAAGGGGTCTTATATACAGCTATATACCTATATACACCGTATTCGTGTG
>JAYJMH010075543.1:0-10695 GCA_036873815.1 Phacellophora camtschatica | reverse complement strand
ATGGAGAACCCAGATCCGTTGAAATATTTGTGATTAGGCAGTTTGCTAGATGGTTATAGGTATTTCCCTGCCTATTAAATCAGGAACCCGGGATTTGGTTTTTAGTTTTGAATTTGCATACCACCAGTAATGGTATTTGCCTTTAAATGAAATTATTGTGCCTTTAAATGCCTTTATTTCTTTTCTGTCAAATAACAATTCAGACCTCGAGTTGGCCTCGTGATGTTGGTGTGTGTCAGCCATTTTTAACAGAAATAAAGGCAAAAAGAAGGAGGATAAACAATAGAAACGCGAGTTAGGAAAATTTGAGTATTAATCATGTAGCTACATAAATAATCGAATTCGGACGGGTAATTTTAGGCCATAACATTGTCTTCATGAATGTAAACATTTTGCTACAAAACAGCTAAACTTGAATAGAAAATAGCGTTTATTCTCAACAGAATTCTTCAGAACTTTGAAATTTGAAAACCTTCAGAATTCATTGGCCGAACTACTGTATCTGGCTACAACACTTATAAAACAGCATGTTGCCACCCAGGTTTTCATGCGAATATTTTCGGCAAGAATAAACCATATTTAGCAAAAAGTCAATTGAAAGAGAAATCATTAACACAATATCAATGGGAAGATATAGCTTTAATTACTATATCGTAAAACATTGCAAAACTGAAAATAATTGTCAGATATTTAACCTGAATTTTGTAAGAACTATACAACATGTAAACGATAATCTACGTCAGAAAGTAACCGACGACTAACCCACAGAACAAACACATGTCAAAATCTCAAAAAAGGAACACAAAGCGTGTTAAAAATATAAAAAACAATGATAGGCAGTGGCAAATTGAGACACTGGTTTCGAAGCGATGTTCCCTCGAGAACAAAGCGAAACTCTCTCAAATTGAAAATTAAAACATCTCCTCCGCAACCTTGTTTGTTTTCGTTTTCCAGTTAAGAGAGTTTGGTGCTGTGAGGGATAATCGCTTTGAAAGTACTGTGTCAATTTCATACGGTTACAAATATGTCCTTTGTAAGAAAGTTTTGAAAAGAGAAACGATAAAATTTCGGCATATTTTAGCTCTCCATGCTCCAACCATAATGATCTTTTACTACAGATTAGCTTCACTGAAGACAAACAAATTCTTGACAGGATATAAATAATCATGCCTCTATTTTCGCGTGAAGATGATCGAAAATAAATCTGTTAAAGCTATTTTTGACCAAGAATGCCAGAAGCAACGTTCTGAAAACAATAGACTTTTAACTACATGGGCAGAAATCTTGCCTGTGGCAGATTCACACATTTCATGTGTCTAGCAACACGGGAAATGATAGGATTTTTAACAAATTTTTACAATCAATGGAAAGCACAATACAAATGGGGTCAGAGGAGCGATATTGCTTTAACAATACTAGCAACTTTGCAAGGAAAAAAGGCTTCTAAAATATGTAAAATAAAATGTGTTGTATTAACTGCAAAAATGTGTTGTATTAAATTGACAACGGAAACAATTTTTTCGAAGTTGACTTGCCACTTAGCTTGTCTCGTACCTCGATTTTTTAAATTTGTATCTTGTGTGATATCAGTGTACAATACAACAGCTTCATGATTTTTTAATATTCTCATTGCCCCAATACTTACAGATTCATGATTTTTCAATATTCTCATTTCCACATGACTTCATCTACTGCAGCCTGTCATCAAAATAACCCTGACATTCTTCTCAAAAGATTCCAAAAGTACAGCGCATCATTTTATGGAACATTCCAACCTATTTTATTTGAGGGTGTTGATGTGCTTCAAAAATGATCACTATTCAGAAATTCAAAGATAGTGTTTCTATTAAGTTATTCCTGGCAGTGACACAGTTGGCAACTGTATCGTTTGAGATTCATTTCCATCAATGCTTACTTGGCAAATATATTATTTTTTCCACAACTTTCAAAGTTCTGAGCAAATTCCCAAACATTTCTCATTTGAAAGAATTCTGTCTTATGTTCTATTTTAGGGTTCAAAAATTTCTGGCACCAGAAACTGATTTACTTGAAAGCATGTATTGAGTCACAAACTTGATATTTCTAACAGCCAATTTGCATTTTTACTGTATGAATTTTGGAGGCCCCTCCCCCTCCACCGCCGTTACACTGTCAAATAAATAGAATTTTGAAAAAAATTTGAAGATAAATGTAAACAATATGTTGTTGGAAATTACAAGTCTTGAAAGTTGTTAGAAATTAAATGTAAACAGGTCTTCCTCAATTTAAGTTCCTTTTAGAGTAATGTTAGTCTAAGTTTAATGATTAGAGAAAAACCTTTCCATATAGTTTTCTAGATTAGATTTTTCAAGAACTAGACTTTTCCATAAAAGCTATGTTTTTAATAGTCTTTCAAAATTTTTCTTATTTCTTCCCCCCCCCCTCCCCCCCCCCCCATTTAAAAGTACAGCTATCATTGCAAACTATTTCATCACAAATATCCTGACAAAGACCATCATCACTATTTATTAATTAATTTTTATTTGATTTTGATTAATCTATCTGACAATATTGTCAGGAGCTTATTTGATAAACTGTTCTATTTTTAAATTCTTTAAATTATCACATGAAAACAGCCACAAAACACCTGTCAGATTGCCAAGAATACCTTAGGAAAGTACAAAGCAAAAATTCTTTTGATGTATGTCATCAAGAATGACAAAAAAAATCTATGGAATTTTCCACTGGAACAATATGAGCAAATCAACAGTGTCATTCATAGCTTTCTTTAGAACTAGTATTTGTCTTTTCCAGACAATCAACATATTGATTGATTGAGTTCATTCACTGCACAGAAGACTCCATTGGATGCTTAATTTGCCTGTTTGTATGGGCAAAATCATCCTACCTGCTTCCAGCCCATAAGCTGAGAGGTGGGATAAAATTCAGGCATGCTTTGCTTATTCATCCCACCTCCCAGAGTCACAACTGTCAATTCCAACCTGCCAGCCGTTTTTGTATTTATATGGGAAAATTCCATCATATCTAGATGAGATCCAGCAAGCTGACAGCTGGGTTTCTCACTTGAGTTGATAAAAGTTTTCCATGTAAACACAAGATCAAAATCATATATAGGTTAGTGCAGGAAGACTCAATCTCATCTCTCAGCTGATGGGCGGGAAGGTGGGGTGACTTTGCCAATATAAACAGCTTAGGGAAATGAAACTGAAACTTTTTCAAAAAAGGAAAATGCAAGGGGGGGTAGGAAGGCTTTTCTCCTTAAAAATATGCTATTTTCATCTGTGGGAAAAAAATTTTTTTAAAGTTCTGGTCAAATAGTCACTCTGATGCATGGTTCACTAACATTTTACCCCTTTGTTCCCTTTAAAATTTTCAGCAAAAAAATTCAGCATCTAAAAAGTATTGGGCTAAAAGCCTGATTTAGCTCTGTCTGAAACTGAAATTTTGTATAAACAATAGAAAAAGCAATAAATTTGCAGAAAGGTGGAGGGGCTTCAGCCTACCCACTCAGTATGGCTCTGCTGTCCTTTGTAGATTGTGCTGTGCTTGCCAACTGCTTGTCACTCACCCCATATATAGCACATCAGCATAGTGTGGCACTTGCATACCCAATAAAACAATGGGGGGTATTTAAATTAGACAATTAGGAGCAAAATAAAATTGCTTGTTCACACCCATGACCTCAACAAAACTATCATGTTATGCAGACAGGCCAGTATCTGCTGCCCCCCCCCCCCCCCCTCAAACAAGACTAACTCTACATACTGAAATTTACCCAACAAAATAATTCAATCACCAAAGCTAAAAGAGTAATTCAGTCATCAAAACTGTCAAAACCAAACTCTAACAAAAAAATCAGGGAAAGCAAAGCAGCAAATATGGTGTTTCAATATTTTCTGACCTATGCTCCTCTCGCATTACAATATCAATAATACATAAATTCAGTAAAATCGGTAGAAGTCAATACTAGTAGAAATTATAAATGTAAATATAATGCAATAAATGTTTGCTGAATCAAAACCACTTAAAGGACCAGTTGTGTTAAATTTTGTTCAATGAAAAATTTGTAAAACTAAAAAAGCATAAAAAACAAAATGTTTCCGTTCTGACGACAGTAGTCTAGTTGAATATTCTTTTCTATAAATATGAGAGTTCGGATCACAAATTTTTCTTGGCCTTGATCTGATTTAAACGAGATTTGCTTAAAAAACGCTTCTCTGTATATCATATGGCTAAAAGTCTATGCTCAGAAAGTTTTAGCAAGAAAATAGATTCACTTCTGGGGGTCTGGTCTGGCCTAATTTACTACCTGGAAATCAAGCCATACAGAAAGAAAGTAGACTGACTTGCTGAGAAAATGTAATCTGAATCTGATTACTCTCTTATATTATAACTCCTTCATCATTGATGGCCTGATGGCTTTCTATCTTGTAAACTCGCAGGCAGCATAGACTACATAACATAACAATAAACATAACAGCGACAAAAACATAACAAAACATATCAGTTATCATACCTTCAAAATTCGACACTTTCTTGCTCTGAATTTGGTATATTTTCGTCGCTTGTGACGCTCCTCTGAGAATACTTCTTCTTCGAGCTTCACCCTGCTGCGCCGAGACTCTTTCTGTCTTTTGAATGAGATTCCCCAAAGAATAATCACAGGAAAAGGAAACCAGCCAAACAATAATATCACTGTTGTCAATCACAAAGAACACGCTCGTTTGCATAGTAAACCTCTGATCACCTTGTGTTCAATGCAATTCAGTTTGATCGGTAAAGCAAAACTTTAGTTTCAAAATGGCTTCCGAGAAAAAAGAATTTGGCCGATACAAAGATGTTAGATGTGATCTTGGGACTTTTGTAATCGCTGCAGACAAGTTGAAAAAGAAAGGGAGACCATTTACAATCATCTTTAATGTTGCTGTGTCAATTATTAGGTGGGAATTTCGGCCACAGCTGTGCCGACACGACGACGACGCGGCGGAAGTCAAGTCAATTTATTAATATTAGGCCATTATACTACCTCCCGCTCTGTATTGATAAATTCTTCAATAAAAGTGAATTTTACATAAAATTCTGAAGAGAAATGTTAACATCTACTAGGTTGAAGCATCTCCATTCCACATTCTTTTTCTTTGCAAGAAATTTTAAATTTTCAGTTCTGAAATTTTGGAGCGCTAAATGTCAACATAACAAAATTCGCAAAAATAAAAATGAATGAAACTGGCCTAAGATTCCCGGCGGCCCAATAAACACGTAATTGAAGCAAGAAATCAATAAAAAAAGCTCTGAAAAATGGTTTATGGATTATAAATTAATGGTTTTTAATGCCTTCTTATTGATTTAACTGTATTTTTAATCTATTTAATTCAAAATATGCACCAAAAGTTATGCTGCTGCATGTCACCCATGTCATCCATGGCAAGCTTTGTGAAATTGAATCACTACTAACATACAAGAAATCACTTTGTGCTTCAATAACAAGGCTATTTACTGTATTATGCAAACCTTTTTGAGAGTAAAACATTACATCCAGAAATGAATAAAATCCTCAATCAAGGAATAATTAGGTACTTGATCAAAGAATCATTTTAATTGGTTTTTCTTTTTCGTTATCAATAAAATCCACTATTTGTTTCAGTCTGGAAAATTTGCCCTGCATGGCTGTACACTGCCAGAATAGTAAGCTCTGTTATCAAATTCTTTTACTTCTACAATTTTTTTTACAAGGCATGAGGTGAATTTTACCAGGTGAAAAGTGTAAATTGAGCATAGTTTTACTTTTTCTTGAAGCTTTATTCCTTGATTGAGGAATTATTCCCCAAATTATGTACCAAACTGATATTGTCCATTTGTTTGTTCCCACTGATATTGTCCATTTAAAAGCAAATTATTGTGTCAAAATAGTTTTGTTTTTGTTTCCTATATGTTTACTCGTTATTTATTGTTGAGTTCTTTATGGGTAATTTATTTTTTCTTAGATGGAGATACCCACTGCTGTCTCTGGTTGCCATACCTCTGATTCTCTTGATGGTTGTTTTCTGGCCAGGTTTGTTAAATGTCTTAATGTGTTTTTTATGTTTTGAATCATAAATGATTTGTTTGATTTCGATATCATTCATTGAGCAAAGCTTAAGGACATCCACTTTGATAACGTAACTTCAAAGTTGAATGCTGAACTAAAATGTTTATCACAGTGGTTGAGAGCAAACCAGTTGAAGATCAATTCTGACAAAACAAATTATTGTACAGTATATTTGAGCCAACTAATAGTAAATCCCACACAACTGACTGACATCGAAATCATAATGGATGATAAAATTGAAAGAGTATAGTTAGGATTAGTGATTGAGTGATTAAATGAAATACTTAGGATTAGTGATTGACTCTAAACTAACATGGAGTGAATACATATCAAAAACTCAATGTATCATATGCATCAATGTTCTCTAAAATGAGACACTACATTCCAATAAAATGTTTAGACTGGATATTTGATGCCTTAGTTACTGTAGATCTAAAATCAACTATGGACTTGAAGTATATGAATCTGCTACAAAAATAACCTTAAGAAACTACAAGTACTTTTAAACAGGATGCTAAAAATCTCAAATTTCAAAGATCACCTATTCTTAAGATAACAAATTTAATACTGAAAACCGTGGGTATCCTAAAAATAAAAGATCAACACAAAGCAAAATTAGTTAAGTTCATCAATCAAAATATAATCACGCATCAATTTTGATAGAACCTAATGATTATTTCCAATCAAATCATACCATTCACAAATATAATACTGGACAAAACAGGTACTTTAGAGTTGTAAAATCAAAAAGAAAAAAATTGGGCTACAAAATGGTAATAACCAAAGGAACTCAGCTATGGAATCCCTGCCAAAAACCTTGAAGAATTTATCAGATTTTAAATCCTTTAGCTCAAACTTTAAATTGCAAAAAGCAACTACATATTAGGAAGACTTTTATAAATTATCTCCGATTCTAAAAGGAAAAACAACCATAATTGCCATCTTGTTACATGACCACACTGGATATTGCATGTGCACAATTTTCTTTATCATTTTAAAAATAGATTTGTCATTTTATTCTCGTTTATCATTTCATTGGTATTAATTGTTACATAATCGTTTATAGTCAATTTTAAATTCAAAATGAAATTGTGAATATTTTACTGCCCAAACATAGATTGGCCTGTCATGCTTTTCTTTATGTAAATTTTGTTGATTGAGCCACCTGACACTTTTAGCTGCCATTTTTATAAAGGTGGTGCAATACTTTTTCAATGTAAATGCACATTCTTATAAATATTTTTATTGCACTGCAGAATATTTCATTGCTCTGTTCTTGGTACCAATCCCCATGCTGAGCCTGGCAGAACTTGTTAAAAAATTGGGAACAAGAAAACCATCACTGAATGACTATAATCATCTGTTTAAAAGGAAAGACGAGACACCTGAAATGGTATGACATATATTTTTACATATTTTGAAATAAAATGAAGTAGTTCACTTATTTTTGTAAGAAGTTGCATTTGTAGCGAAGTAAGAAGCAAAGTAAACATTTGATCGTTAAACATTTGAACATTTGCCGTTCGCGTTTGAGTCAATTGTCAGGACAACAGAAATTGAGGAAGAAGTTATCATTGGCTGTTGCAGATACGAGGTTGTGCCTTAGTTTTGATAGCTTTGTGAAATGCCAAATGCTTGTGATGTGGCTGAAGCTAGTTTAATTGTTCGAACAAGGTGTGCATGGAAATGTTTCAGGAAATGCTCCCACTCTTAATCTCTCATGCTCTTACCTTGAAGAAAAAAGGGTTACTCTATAAGGCATTTGTTTGTTCATTTTGTTGTATGCAAGTAAAACCTGGCCAGTGAAAAAAAGATCTATCTGGATTGCATTGAACTGATATGAGTATGCTGCACTGGATATCTTATGTCAGTGCGTCATCCTGAATGTATTCCAGGACAGATTTAAGTTACCTCCTATCAGAGCTGTTGTAAAACGTAGCCGTCTTAAGTGGTTTGGTCACTTGAGCTTGACCAAGTTGTTAGAGCGCTCTCCTTGCATGTGGCAGGTCGTGAGTTTGAATCCTGGCCAAGTCGTACCAAGGACTTTAGAAATGATACTCACTGGATTGAGTTTAAGTGGTCCTTGGATCAGTGACCTGACAGGGATAAGAATCACGCCCACTCCTACCCCCAGAAAGGGGAGCCTTTTGGTCGCCTTCGACTACGGTCGACCGACTTACTTACTTACTGGTCATGTAGTTGTAAAATAGTGTGCTAGGATAGATGTAATCGGTAAAAGAAGTAAAGGTCGCCCTAGGCCTAAGAAGACTTAGCAAGCAGGGGGTTAGACAAATCTCCGTGGTTTGGGACTAAATTGTGCATGACAAGATGACAAGATTGCTTAGAGAGATGGAAATTGCACAAAACAGCTCTACCCATGCTAGCATAGAGTAATCATGGACTTAAAATTATGATTGTTATTATTATTTAAAATGTGATATTTATTTTAGTTAGCAAAGAAAGCTGCAATGCTAAAGGCTCAACAGCATCTACAAATGTACTTGGAAATGTAGGTTTTTATTTCAATTTAAAATTAATCAAGTTTAAATCAAATTTCAGTACAGCAACTGTCCTGAAGTTTATTTAAAAATTAATCTGAGATAAGACAGAGCATAGAAGTAAGCAACTTACAAGAGACAAGTCAGCAGTTTTTGATAAATTGCAATTGGAGCAAGCTCGTTTGCTTTCGTACGAGGGCACTATGGCCATGCAAGGGGGCGTTTAAGCCCATTACTATTTTCAATTATACTATTTTTTATTCACCATTTAGGCAAGTTGAGTTGGAAATTTTTACTGAAAATTAAGCAACTTAAGTACCACTCAAAATCCTAAGTTGCTATAAAAAAATAATTGTGTACAAAGTTTTGAGTTTCAGCACTTGGATTAAAGACCTTTTAATCTTCTATTTTATAAGGGAAATTTTGTGATTCGTTAAAAGTTTGTTGCAATTACTTTTCAAAAGATTTTTGATCGACGTGGTGATGCTGCTAAACGATACGAAAATCTAAAGTTTAAGGTCCCTAATTATGTTGCATAATATTTAGGACTAATCTTTTCAAGCAGCATAGTTGCTCGTAGAGGGAATGCTAAGTTTTCAAGATATACACTTCTCTATCTTGTCTTTAAGGGTAATATTTTTGTTGTTGACACAGTAATCTTTGTGTGAGCCTAAATTAATCTCAAGCCAGATGACTGATTTTTTCTCCTCTAATTTCAGACTGATATACATTCAACAGTTGTGTGCTGACATGAGCAATAAACTTGATATTTTCTACAGGTATATATATAGTTCAAAACGTTTAAGTACGGTGTCAGATTTAGGCGTTTGATTTTAACAGATTGGCACTGCAAGTTTTTGTCGTTTGCCATAACTTAGTTACAGTTGAAAGGATGCATCGATTTGATTAACAATTATTTTTTATGTTGTGAATAATTTATATTTCAAAAAAAAAAATTTTCTTTACGATGGCCCTTCTTTCTTGTCTTACATTTTCATTCATTCCATAGTGATCTTACTTTTTCATTCTCATTTATTCCACATCATATTAACTTTTTCTGTCCATATTGTAGGGAGGTTTTAATTAAATACAAGTTCAAGTGTGAGTACACGGTTAAGCCTTGGCCAAACGATGCAGCATTTGATGCAGCAGTTGTTGCACGGATTTGCCAAACGATATGGTCAAACAATGCAACATTTGATGCGGCATTTGTTGCACGGATTTGCCAAACGATATGGTCAAACGATGCAACATTTGATGCGGCATTTGTTGCACGGATTTGTCAAACGATATGGTCAAACGATGCAACATTTGATGAAGACCAAGCCGCTGAGATCGAGTATCTCGTTTTCCTGTGACGTTGTTGTTGAACATATTTGCGCTGAATATATTTTAACATATTATTTAAAAAAGACTCTTGTCAACTCAACTGATGAAAAGTTTCAAAACAGATTCATTTTCAAATACTGTAATAACTGGAATCTGAACCCCTAGATGGGCACATTGGAGAGCCGGGTTTATTCAAAACTTCACCTTTTCTCACCAAACATTTTTCGAGATAAACAATCGGCTTAATCGAACTTTCTTTGTTAGCCTATTTTTTCACAATTTCAAAGGATCTTTATGGATTATGCCTTTTTGCTGTGGGCACATATAATTAAGCCAATTTCCTCCACTGCTCGGATTCTTCCGCTTGTTTTTCCAAAAGACGATGAAAAATAAATTTTCCCTTGCAGATTTTAAAATCACAGCGTTTTGATTCCCCGCTTTTTTAGTTCATTTTTAAAATTTAAGTTTTGGCTGCTTTCCCTGTCGCACTCACACTTGAGCTTGCCCTAGATCTAAGTTACCTTCTTTTTTCTACCAACAGATCTATTTCTATTTATTTCTTCGCTCCACCTTTTTTAACTACAGTAAAAACCCGCATATAAGAAACCAGATTTCTCATCCAGAGTATTGTTTCGTAAACAACAGGCTATTGTTTTATCTATTGTTCTTTCTGAAAAATCAGCCTGGAGGTTCTTAAAAGTGTGCTTTTTTTCAGAAAATTCACCTCCAGGCTGATTTTTCAGAAAGAACAATAGATAAAACAATAGCCTGTTGTTTACG
>JAYJMH010075532.1:0-10697 GCA_036873815.1 Phacellophora camtschatica | reverse complement strand
AATTGTAAATATTATATTGTAATTTTTAAACTTCTGTAAATTTTGTGGCAAAATTATACTTACTTACTTACTTACTTCATGTCATGGAATTCCAATAAAAGACTAATCCAACAGAGATGTCGCATTCGGAACCCTGTCCTTCATCTGTTAATGGAATCCCAGAAGGTGTGGATAACAGCTGACGGAAAAATGTATGGCTTGGCTCTCGAAAGGGAAATAAATAACTGGCACAACGTATACAGTTATGTATATTATTAAATAATTGTATGGGGTTCTGATACAAACGTGAACGATATCACAGGTTTGTTAGGTTCCCTGTCAGATCCAGTGTTTTTCTGGCAACTGTAAGGCAGAGAAAATGAATTTCATAGTAGTTAAGAAATGTATGTTATTTGACTTCCAGTGTCAAATAGTAATCTTGCAGCCTGATATTTTTGGGGGTTTTGATGTCAAATCTTGAATTTTGCCAAATAAAATGGCCCAGAGGACTGGTTTTTAGGTTTTCACACTGTTAGTCAGTGTGAAAATTCGTGTAAAGTAAAAAACATTTTTAAATAAACGATGCAGCAAGTTGTGAAAACTATTTCGTGCCTTTGGTGATCAATATCTAACATACAAAACGATCCACATTTGAATACATTTGCGAAGGAAGAACATGGCATGGCAAGTCATCATTGATGGATGGCGACATGGTTAGAGGTCAGGTCAAAGGGCATGAAGATATGATTATGAGGGGAAACATTGCGGCTAACACATGGCTGGTGTTTTTGCATTAATTTGCATTACTTTTCTATGTTTTAGGCCTAGGTAAAACGTCGCTCTTCTCACGCGCCGAACCTGATACAATTAAGTTGCTCCAAATGTGTTGCTCTCGTACAACAACCGCAACAACTAAATGTAAGTTTTTGCGCGGCTATTTTGAACTTTTACCAAAATGGCAGCCACGGATTAGAACATAATTTTAGTGTTGAAAAGTTGATCGCCACGAAACGAAGACGTCTTCTCCAACGACAGTTGATGTTAAAGGCTTGTTTAGTCGCAATAATGTTTTATTTGCTGAAAACAACACGAAAGTGTACATTTGATCATGCAGAAGGCTTCAAAGAAATATTCCACATTTCCATTTTGGCACAAATTCGTCACAAGCTCGAAAAACAGACACAATGCCAATAATCTATATCGCCAGACTTTTGTTTGTGTATATGTCTTTATCGTTTGGGAAGAGGCGATTACTTTTACAGTATTGCAGAAATGGTTGGCTTGTGCAAATCCACAGTCTCTAGTATCATGCATAAAGTCAATGAAGCAATTGTTTTAGGTTTGTTGATAAATTGTGTTGATGCTTACAAGCCAGTGACAGAGGCCGACTTCAGAGAAATAATGCTAGCTATGAAAGAGCTATGGCAGTTTCCTTTTAGTTGATGTGATGTGGGTGGCTGCCATATACCGATTAAATGTCCTCCTGGGGGGCAGGAGTCTTGCAAGGAATACTTCAATTCTAAAACTTTTATTCTGTTGTTCTTAAGGCCATTGTTGTTGCAAAGTATCGCTTTGTTTGGGGAAGTTGTGGCTTCCCTGGAAACTCGCATGATTCAATTGTCCTTTAATCAACCCGGTCAGCAATAAAAGTTGGAAAATTTCTGTCAAATTTAGCTCAACAAGAATAACGGATTTCTATCCATCCACTGATACTTGGTGATTCGGCCTTTCCGTTTGAACTCTTTTTGATGAAGCCTTATACTAATGTCAAATTCAGTAAAGATAAGAGGTACTTTACAGACTCAGGTACGATATCAGCAGGTTCTGCCGACCAAGCTTTCCAAGGAAAGCACTACGAAATAGGGCAATATTGGAAGTAGAGGGGACCTTTGGTCAACTGAAGGGTAGATGGCTATTGCTATTGAAAAAATATAAAGACAATTTTCACAAAATTAAGCAAGCAACACTCAAAGTGTTGAAATAAAAATTTGTGTATTGGCATGAAATAGACTTTAGGCAAGTCTAAAGTGAGACAGGCAATCACAAAAAGCTGGAAAATGAACTACAGAAAGATAGCAGAAAATAACTCTCATTGAAATTAAATTCAGTTGTTTAACAATGAAAATATATATTTTTTTAGGAAAGTACAGCAAAATCCCACATACTATGAAACATGCATGAGTCAGACTCGTAGTAGTCAGATATTTGCTTACATTAGAAAAATTGGACCAATTCGAAAGTCCCATCCATAATTTTATTTTCAAATTAATTTTCACCAGTCAGAGTTTGTATAAGTTGGATAGTTTTGCCTAGCCCAAGGTAGTCAGACTTCTGAGATCTTGACTGTATTAGAACCTATCGTCAGAATGTGTAGCCAAAATTTAAAATTTCTTTCTTTTAAAACAAGTTTACACATCTAATCTAGCTAAACTTGCAAAATAATTTTTTAATTGTTATATCTCACATTTATCATCCTAATATTAAAACTTGTCATGTTGGGCTGGAAATATCAAGTAATTGTATGAAGTTTTCACTGATATATTTACATAAAAAAGCAGCTTATTATTGGGCTATTGATAACTAAACTTGTTCAAACCTTCTATAATTTGTTATACAAGAAAAAACTAAAACCATCAGCTTCCATCTCTTGAATATAGACAGACATTGTGACATTATCATATTTTATAAAGTAAATCTAGATTTAGAAAAGAATTGTTTACGATCACCTGAACGTTTCATTGATACTTGGAATAACCTTCCCTGTTAATTTGTAAATGTATCTGTGCAAGAGTTTGAGAAACATGACTCACATAGCAATATGTTTTTAGAACACTGTTCATTTGAATAATAGTTTTTATTGCCACCATAGGTTCCATGGCATTCCTCCCTTATCACATATATCATAATTAACTGCAAACGTCAAAAAAACAGAATTCAATTTATAAATGACTATTTCAAAATAACATTTTCAGAGCTCTTAGACTTTCATAGCTTCTTTCAGATCAACTTGTCTTAAAGGTGAGTAACATTTGTTGTTCAAATACCGAAAATACCGAAAATAGGAAAGTTATTGTTATTGTTGTCGTCAGTTTGTTGTTGCTGCATGCTGTTGTTGTAAAGTGGATGTTGTTGTTTGTTTGGATAAAAATTATGTGGTGGCTGTAGACTATTTACTAGTAACTGCATGAGTTTTAGCTCATGTTCCCTTGATATTTCTTTCTCTTCTTCTGCAAAATCTAAAAACTCGGTCATGGATTCTTTTCAACAACCGATTTCATCATTGCCAGAAGCAACAACCGATTTCATCATTGCCAGAATTGGCTATCTTTTTTCGCTTTACGTGCTGGTTTATTAATAGGAACAAAAAACACATGCGATGAAGGTGAGTTTGCTTCCAGAGAATCATAATTTGAAGACTGATTTGATGCAGAGAATTATGCCATTGGTTCAACTGCTTGCTCGGGCTGGCAAGAGTCTCTGGGCTTTATCAGCACAAACAATTAGTTGAACCATGGACCATACCCTTTGTCTTCCTGAAAACGTTTTATCCCACTTTCTGCCTTCATAATCGTTGCTGCCTTTTTGCATTCTGCCACTGTTTCTTGAATTTTGTACGTAGCTGAATGACTGTGAGGCTGAAGCACGTCCCTTTCAGAAGCACGTTTTTCAAGGTCGTTAGGCACCTTTTTGTATATACCAGCACGTTTTTGGTTTTTGGTGTTTGTAAATATGAGTTTCCTCTTGAAATACTCATCATTTACAACAATATCCACCATTCAGTAAGTTTCGCGACCACTGTGCTTTTTTCTTAGGCCTTTTCTTCCTGGAATTTTGCTTCTTTGTGAAGACACCACTGTCAGCAATATCAGACAAATTATCATCACTGTGGGATAAAGTAAAACCTTTTTCAATCTAATATTTCTGTCTTAAAAATTTTGAAATTAAAATTAACTCTATTAAATTTTTCCACGCAAAATATTCCAAGTTGTTGAGCCTGAAATATTTTGCGTGGCCCACGTTTCTCATAAATATGAAACATTTTGGTTATTTCATCTACCTACCGTAATAGAAAACATGCTTTCAGACGATCTAAAGTGGTTTTTGTTTTCACCGAAATTGATTTAATATAAAAAAATAGGCCACCCCAAAAAATTCAGGTTGTTGAGCCTGAAATATTTTTAGTGGCAAACGTTTCTCATAGATGTGAAAGATTTTAGTTATTTCAACTAACTAGTGCTATAAATTCTTCAATTTTGGTTTCTATAAATTTGATATAATATGAAAAGAATAGGCCACGCAAAAAAAATTAGGCTGTTGCTTTTTGTGTTGTTTTTGCTTTTTTATTAACGAACCAAGCAACGAATTCTTTGCTTGGTGCGGATTAGCTGTGCTTGGTTTTGAGAATGCAAAGAAAGGAGAAGTCATTTTTGGGCAAGTCTTCTCTCCGTCTCTGAAGGGCTGCTGATGCTGTGCTGCTGCTGTCACTTTCAGGTAGGCCTAGACCTAGTACAATATAACACTTCAAGATTTAAAATAATTTATTTCATGAAACAACAACGAGACTCTTGCTGTCATTATCTCTCCTTCTCATTTTTGTTTGGAGTAGCCTAGACCAGTCTAATAGCTTCTGGAGGAAGGTTAGTTAGGCCTAATGAATGTAGCTGTTAGTTTCTAATTGGCGTGAAGGCCTAATAAATGTTAGTAACTATACCATGGTGATGGTCGGTCAGTTTTTTAAGCGATCGCAACTGCAAAATACCCATAATTAAATGTTATTTAATTAAAATAGCCAATATTTCTTGCAACATTAAAATATTAATTGTTCCACTTCAACCTTTTAGGGTGAGAAAGGACACAAGAAGCTTACGCAGTTTCTGAAAGTAAATGTTGCTGAAAGACATTTAAGCATTTCCTAGACATTTAACTGGTGATTTCTCATCATTGTGATTCCCAAAAGAAAAGCTGGAACATTTACAAACATTCAATGAAAGATGTCTGCACATTCTAATTTGAAATGTAAGGTTTATTTGATTTGCAATTGATGAGTCAAGCAAACACTACATAGCTTCTAATGCACACGGTAAATTCACCAAAATTGATCTTTATATGAAATAGTTGTCACAGCAAGTCGTTCTAGGAGTTTTAGGTCCGCAATCTGTAATAACAATCTGTAATTACAATCTGAAATTTAGATCCGCAATCACGAAATAATATTTAATTATCTTTCCTTTAAATAAATACTAAATTAAATCTAAAATAGATATGAACACAAAATTTTGTGACAGAAACGTGTCTAGTTTGATCAATCAAACCAACGAATTTCGTTTGATTTCTTTCATTCCTTTTTTGCTACACCATAGCATTTTGCTCCAGTTGTTCCTTGCGTCGTTGCTCAAACTTGATAACAAGTTCATGTAATGCGGTCAAATGTTTGCGCTCCATCTCACATCTTGGAACAGTGCACGCTTGTTTCCCTTTACAGCCAGCAGCAATATTCTGGTCAATCGATTTTCACTCATCTGATGTAATCGTCCTGTCGCTTTCACAGTTATCTCGCAGTTCTCGACATCATCAGCTAACTCTTGCACTGATTCTCCATCGCCATGCTTAATGAATGGGCCATCTAAAATCTCCTTCATCCATGAATTTGAAACTTTGAATGCATCGCCAAATCTTTCTTTTAACATTTCCTTTCCCTTCTTATAGCCTTCTCCTGGTTCCAAAAGAATGCAGCTTTCGATTACTCTCATGGCCTTCCCAGTACAAAACTGTATTAGAAGCTGCAATTATTTACAATAATCATCATTATCCTTTTCAACATTATTTCCAAATGTACGAATAAATGAAATAAATTTCTAAGGGTTAACATCAAATGAAATTAATTCAGGCTTAGGCAGCAACGTTGCAACAGCTATTTTCTTCATTGTTTCAAGATATTCAATGTTATTCTTCGAAGCATCCGGTGACTGAATACTCTGTCGCTTTGGATTCAACTGAGAATTCAAATGTAACTGAAAAATAGTCTCACCTTGTTCGGAATGTATGACTCTTTGTTGATAGCTGCAGGGGTTCAAATTCAACGGGAGAGTAGAAACCATAACATTTTGAGAATTTCTTGTCACCCAAGTTTCTCTTCATTCATGCTGTGCTGACACGGACTGAGATATTGTTGACACCAACGGACCCTTCTGCATCTCAACTCCTGTTCCCGGTACAAAGTTCAAACCGTCACAAGTCCGCTGCTTTGATCGTTCACATGATGGATGCCATTCTGTTCCCGAACATCAATGCCTCAACCCTCACAGAGGTCTGTGTAGGTAGGTAGGTAGGTATCATTTTGCCACAATTTAAAGTTTACAGGTTTTTAAGTATACTACGCTACAGAACTAAAATATTTACAGAGTTTCAAATTACAAAGGAAACAAAAAAGCAATTAATAAATATATATACACAATTTAAAAAAATATCACAACACCCCAAACTAGAGTGGCAGGGATATTATCAAAAAGATCGAAATGACCTTAATTCCATGAAGGTCCTTTTTAGAGGTGTGCAATAAAAGAGAAAAAAATATATTTATCTTACTGAAAATTGGAAAGCCATCAATTTGTATTTCGCTGTCGAGTTTAGTTTCTGATAATCCGATTACCGCAGCTTTTGATTTTTGTGCTATGAGGCTAAGCTCATCAATTTTTGACAGAAGGCTGTTAAAGTTTAGATGTAGAAAGTGAAGACCCCATGTGAGAAGAGGCTTTTTTTTTGCTTGAAGTTTATGTTTAACTGGAACTTTTTGGAAGGCCTAAACATAATTTTGTGCTGAGCTCTGGATGAACCTATGTGCACACTGCGCATACATACTTACTGGGTGGCCCATGAGCTAATACCTTTAAATGTGAAGTTTCAACCGTAGAGAAAAAACAGACTGCACGAATCTATGTTGTAATCAACATGTAATGCGGTGATGCTCATGAAGCTTTTCTCGAGCTTGAGCTTTGGTATTACCCTGGATACCAGAGTTTCAGAGTATTTTGTAAATACAAACTCATTTATTTCCATGAATACTGTTTAGCGCCAGGCTCTGTTAAGTGTCAGTACTGAAAGTGTTTTACCTTTTCCAAAATTTAACCATGGAAAGTTCCTTAAACGAAACAAGCCCATTTACTTATAAAGATTTATACTTTTAAAATAATGCTAATTATTATAGAATATGCTGTTGAAATCTTTTTGGGAATTTCTCAACCCGACTTTGCGCTTCTTGGTTCAAGAACTCAGTACTAAAAGTTTCTTAGCTTGTTGACGATCATAGTGCGACAGTCGTGTATTTACAGTACAAGTACTTCAGGAAAATTGTGTCGATAGCCCCACCCTCGCGCTGATAAAGATGTTGATTTTCACGATAATATTTTTAATTATTATTTCATGATAATATCAAGAAGCTTTCGATAATATTACGATAAGCTTGAGCTGACCCAAAAATTGACAATAACCCATCCATGGAGCAGAAAGATCTCATCAATAAACCGGGGGTCGCCCAGCTCCCAACAAATGATAGATGTAAAATAAATTGGTTACTATAAAAGAAAGAAAGTATTTCGAAAAGAAAGGTAGAATATACAGTTCACATAAAGAACTCTCCATCTGATAAGCTCACCTGTCACACACACGGGTATTTCACAATATCCAAATCTAAATGTTGTTGACATTGTGTAACACCAAGGGCCATTACTGTCACCATCTGGATTTCTGCAGTAATTGTTTTTCAGATCAGCGTTTGGAAAGTTTGCAGATGTCTTCTTGTGTTTATTGGGAATCTGAGAGTCCCAATTTTGACAAAGTATGCCTAATTTAGTTTTCTGGACTGTTCCTCGGTATTCTTTGCCCTTCTTTGTCTTCTTGCAATCTAAATGTAAATTGAAACGATTCCTTTTAGTTTATGAGAAAACAAATGTTGTTGAAGAGATTTTACCCAGATAAAAATGGCTTATAGTGGTCTACTTTTTAGATGTTCAGTTAAATGGTTAAATCAATTATCTAACTGATAGTAATGTTTAAGTATAAATGTGTGGTAGTGAATTTACAGTTTAAATAATTTTTTATTCGTGGCAGAACGCGCATGTGAAAGTAACATCGTAGACAATGAATGAAAAATTGCTACTCACTCTGAGGAGAACCATAACTGCAAAAGATGAATTCACTGAGAAATAAAATGGCAACAGCTACCACCACAAATCGTTTCATTTTGGATTCTGCTATTTCTGCTCTTTATGGCTATTTCAGGTTGGAAATTATTGAAATATAAACTTGATACCAAATCTGAAGATATCAAAAATACGTACCAATCAGAGTTCCATAAACTCTTCAGCAATCTTCAGAAGTGAAGAAGATATCTCCATGTTAGAGTCCTTTAAATACTAATTTTTGAAAAGAAAAGGATGTGATTTGCATTTTAATGTCTTTAAAACAATGAAATTGAAGCTGACCAATCTGAAAGAAGTATCTGAATTTAAATAGCAAAAATTAAATTAGTTTTAGCATATTCTTAATTATATAATTTTGGTATATTTTTGCATATTGTTTGTGACAAGAATTCTTGGTAGGTTTTTCGTTTTGCTTGGATACTGAGTGCGCGTTCAATCATTTTATTATAAGAATTTCATTGTAGTTATTACATTGCGGCTTCGTACTCCAGGTATTCCAAGAATGTGCTAAATTTCTAATTTACCATTTTTTAGTTAGAAATTAGATATTGCATGAAAAATTTAGTTTATTTGAGATAACCTAGTTCTACTTTTTACTTGTGGGATAGAAGTGTAGAATGTGTAGAGTTAAAGTAAAAACTATAAATCTTAAAGCCTTAAATTGTATTGTATGCAAAACGACACGCAAAGGGCAAAATTGGAGTTTGAGATATCATCTAGTCCTTTACGACCACATTCACCTGTTGAAAACTTAGAATTAAAATGATCTTTTCAGCCCAACACATAGCTTTTGCCCTTCGGCCAATCCATTGTTTTGTTTTGAATACAAGCGAAAATTATTTCTTCTTCTGTTGGGAGGGAAGCTTATTGCGGAGAACGGGCATGCGTGTAGCTATTCTTGCATTCCTACGGATCAATCGACCGAAATGCTTTGCATGATGAAGCACAGGAGGTCCATTTGAAAAATATTTATCTGAATAAATATCCAAGAAAAATTTACCGCAGCATGCTGTACAACTATCTAAAGCGTTTCAAAAAGGAAATTCTTAAGTTTTTTAAATTTTTTGAATTTTGAATTTTCTTGGTAAAACTTTTGCCTGCAAAAACGAAGTGAAATTAACATCAGTCTTCATTTCTCCCTCGTTGCACTAAGGTTAGATGATTATTTGTACATATTTTCATGAAATTTTTTATGTTACCTGTCCAATGGGATAATTTGAGGGACTTTTTCCTTCGGAAGACAATTCGTTAATGAAATTCTGCAACTCTTTGTCCGGTTTTCGATATCTTCATCTTCTTCGTAGAAACTGAAATTTGAAAGACGAATTTGCAAGCAAAACATTAAATGAAATAAAATGAGATAAAAGAAAGGAACAAGAAAAATGAAACAAAACAAATAAATAGACTTGGGGACATGGGCATCCATAAAGAACATAAGCACTTAGGGGGGAGGGGGGTAAGCCGAAATCGTGCGTTGATTGTCAGCTTTTTAAATTATTCTTTTGCGTAAAAGTGGGAGGAGGGGGAATAGTCGAGTTAGTGCGCAGGTACTTTATGAATGCCGTCTTTTGTCGTTTTCCGTGAAACGAGACCTAAGTCTCCGCGCACAACCGATGGTATGCCACTGTAAAGAAGAGAGTGAGAGAGAGAGAGAGAGAGAGAGGAGGAAAGAGAAATACCACTGACTCGGATAAAAATGGCTCACAATCCAATTATCAATCATAAAGTAAGTAAGTAAGTACTATTTCGTCACTATTTAAAGTTTATAAGTTTAAAAAAAATTAGACTAAAGAAATAAAATGTTTACATATTTACATAATGTTCAGAATATGAAGGGGAGAATAAGCAATTAATAAATATATAAATACAATATTTTTAAATATCACAATACCCCTAACAAGAGTGGCAGGGATAACATCAAAAAGATCGAAATGATCTCAATTCCGTGATGGTCCCTTTTAGAGGTGTGCAATTAAAGAGAAAATAAATATACTTTCTACTAAAATTGGAAGTAAAAAAGCAAATGGGTAAAATTAGCGGTACATGCCAACTAGGCCCTCGTTTTTTATTACATTTTCCATAAAACAACTATTAATTCTATGTTTGAAGGAATTTTTGCTGCTTGCAGTTTTAAGAGCAGAAGGTAATTGATTCCATAATTTAGGCCCCATGTATGACGAGCATTTTTGGCCTATGTTACTTTTACGAAAGAAAAGCGTCAATTTGTCTTTCGATCTCCGAGTGGTGATTAGCAGGATGGAACATTTCGGAAGAGTAGAATGGCGAAGCTCCATTGAAAAATTTGAAAACATTTGCACACATACATTGCTCCACTTTTTTTGTCAGAAGCAAGTTAATTGTTTGAAAACCTTAGGCACTCACGTGTGCTGTATTTTTCATGTTTAGGCAAAAGTGGATACACTTATTTTGAGCCATTTGGATTTTTTTGGACAGCCTACTATTTAAAGCGGGGTACCACACAGGACAAGCATAATCGAAATGTGGCTGGATTAAGGCATT